>PISX010017211.1:0-44041 GCA_004024625.1 Mellivora capensis | reverse complement strand
ATTTTAGACTCAATTTCTAAGTCTCATATGTAAATAATAAATTTGGACAGATAATCTCTAAATTATTTCCGATCTTCTCTTATACCAAACTGTACTTAAAACAAAATAGTTTTTTGATGCTTGGTTTATATCTTGGAGAAAAGATACCTTATTTTTAAAAGTTAAACAAATTCCTTTTGTTTATTGTACTTCATTTCAAAGATTTTAATTTTGCTATTTTTTTTAGAAAGATAGTATAATTACAAAAGAAAACATTCTATGAAAGAAGAGTTCAAACACACCAACTTTTATATTAACTAAGAGTTCATTTTTTGTTGATCTAATTTCAATTATTTGTTATGCACGGTTTCTATTTTTGGATAATCAATAGTGATATCCATCTAAAATGATCCTTAAATGCAATACAAAAGAAAAAAAAACCCAAAAAACCAAAACCCTCAAAGTTCACTCATATTTTAAAGATTCCAACCAGTCAGCTTACAACTTATGATGAAAAGGACTGGAAAACATATGCCAGATACACTTTAAATTTGTGTGCTTTAACTTTTTTAAAAACTCGACTTTCTTTTTATTGATAAACATTAATGAAAAACTATTAAAAGCTATCTGGGAAGGGAAAAGCAATTCCCTAAGTACAGAGACTTTTTTTTTTTCTTTTAAAATAACCCAAGTCTTGATGTAGAGTTAGAAGTGGAGGAGGGCTGAGGGAGGTGTGATGAAGAAGAACTGAACAGGGAGGGAGAAGAGAAAGGAGAGGGGTCAGTGCAGGAAGGAATAAGGAGGATGATCAATTAATCACTTTCTTGAGTGTTCTGTAGTTTGAGTGTCTAGTCCAGCAAGTCAGATTAAGAATTCTCTTGCACTTTAAAAAAAAATTCTCTGCACTTTTTTTTTTTTAAAGGCATTACTTAATGAGACTGAGTGGCAGGCAAGCACACTTTAGTCTCAGTGGCACTGCAGAGTACAAGTAGAACCAAGGTACAATCTGCCCACATTTACCAAAATCACACAAAAAAGTTTGGCATATCTGGTTCTGTTTGCTGAAGAAAAAAAAAAAAAGATTAATCCAGTATTAAAGCACTGCCTTTGAGACTGGTAGGAAAACTGCGTATTGGGCGGATCCTGACCTAGACACCTTGATCTTTGGTTCATGACCCTGTCAGAGCCAGACAAGAGCTCCCTGACTATGAATTAAACTGTTTGATTCCTCCGCCCACAGACACACAAAGCCCGCACTCTCTCAGCTGTTACATAAGAGTCTCTGGAATCCTAGTATGATGTTTGTAAATAGTGCTGCCATGCTCACGCAGGCACTGTACCCACGTGTCAAATATTGATGTGACCACGTGTAATCGGAAGGCGAGAAAGCGTCAACAAGCTCTGAAGGAAAACCTCCCTTTTCTTTGGCCCTAAAAATGGGCATGTGCCTATCAAGGAACTGACTCTAAGAGGGATTTATTTTCCTTATATTTTCCTTTCCTTACCCTCTCTCCACCACCCCTCCAACAACAACAAAAATCAATGGAGGATGAACAGGAGAAATGACCAATCCTCACTGCATTCCCTTTCTTCTTTAAACAGCATCTAACCAGAGGACAGATCACAATTAACTACCTTTTCTAATTAAGTTTGGGGCAAATTTTGAAATCTCAATAATGCATTCTGAATGCACTTTCTACCTCCTCTTATCCCAAAACTTCTCCTTTATCTTTGCTCACTTACTTCAGCGTGAACTGAAATATTATGAGAGGCAGGGTTACACAACTACTAGACAGAGATACTCTAAGTAGACAAGTGGTTTGCAAAGTGACAATTTACATCCAAATAAAATTACAACATGACTCTATCAGCAAAAAGTATCCAATGGCTATGTTTGAGTAAAGAGAAACACAATTTAGTATTTTACCTCTCTCTTTAATTTTCACCCTCATCTACATTCACTGTATCTTTTACAATGGGTTTGTGAACATGAAACAATTAAATCATTTCTTAAAGGGGTTGAACCCTCACAATATTCAAGAAAAATGTCAATATCAAGTTTTTATACCTAAATATGGAAAGTTTCCTATAACCTTCAGCTTTAAAGCATGACATATTATAGCAATGCAAAAAAAAAAAAAAAAAAAACCCTGCAAAACTGTCAGTAGTAAATTAAACTAGTGGTTTGAAAAATACTCTGATTTCAACGAAGTCTCAAGATTTTTTTAAAGGATTTTAAAATGCTATATTCTATATCTCCTACACACTTGGTAAAAATTTTTTAAATTATATATTAAAATTAGTTGATGTCTATAAAATTTCCTACTTGAAATAAGAATCACATTTGAGAGCAAACAAGTTTTAATTTGATTTTTAAATCAAATTGAATTTAAGTTGAAATTATAGGTATTAAAAAGGTAAGCCATTAGCAAAACGTCTACTAGTTTTGCTTCCTGCAAGTATGTTTTTCTCCAAGTTATGATGTAGTAGACATTCCAAAAATAAGTACAACTTTGTCTTACTTTCAGCTAAATATGTTTTAACTTCATAGGAGAAAAACAACAACCACCACCACCATTTGGGTGGCTATCTTGGAATAAAGCTAGATTAAATCTAGAGTACAAAGTTTAAAATATATGCTTTCCTGCTCAAATGTACCTGCTTCTCTTTTTACTGAAACAAACAATTTACATGGTTATTTTGATGTTGGAAAATTTGTTCTTCCTTCATGTTTGGAAAGTATTCATATAAGGCATTCTTCCTTTCACCAATTCTCGTTGGTACATTAAAATATAAATGTAAGTGAATTAATGTTTTAATAAATGGATTCGCTTTTTAAGATGCTTATTCTAATTTTATGAATGACCAGACACTTTATTTGCAGAAGTAATTTCTTGGTTCTGTTATGATGTATGCAGTAAAACAAACAAAAAGCTAATAATCATCCAAACTAATTAGAGGGTGTATAAAAGTAATCCTTTTAATTCAAAAATCATGAGAGGTTATAAAAGAGCTGAGAGAACTTTATAGCCAATGGCAAATATGAAAATTTTGCAACTTCAAAGTAAGAGACTTCAAACAAAAAATGGATAAAGTACTGAAAGAACAAACAGATTAAAAAATAAATTAATAGGAACAAGGCGGTATGTTCGGGATGGAATCTGGGTGTGGTGTCATTGTATTATTTTCAGATTCTGGCATTTTACTTTAGAATCGGCACAACTAATAATTAAGGTATTTTTTAATGGTTGCCCTTGTTTCTTAAAGTAGACAGGGAAGAAAAACAGGAGGAATAACTCAGAGACAGATTATGTTCTATCCTCTGGGTTTTACTAACATTATTTAAGCCTTTCTTCTTTTACATTGGAAGACAAAAAATATACTAATTTGAGGAGAAATACTATAATAAAAACTCATCTTGAGAGTTGGGTGAATAGTTTTTATTACAGAATAATCTGGACATAGAAACTAGTTTAATACTCTATCAAAAAAACAAGCAAGTTGAAAAGGCAGGTTTTAGCGGTGGCTAATGAGATCTGACAATAGTAATTAAAACTCTCATTACTTTGCAGCATTCATAGAACAAACCAAAACAAATCTCAAAATTGTAAAAGTAGCAAATGAAAATTATCAATACTGTGTATGGCATGCCTTAATGGGAGATCTGCTATGTCTGTGCCTGGCCATAGACAATCCTGTTCCCAGAAGACAGCAGTCCATCAGCAAAAATTCACAGCCCTATGTTTTACTTCTGAATATAGGACATCTTCCATAAAAATCATTTACAAAAAGCAAGGCTAAAAATATAAACAAAATATCTCATCTCTTATATTTTTAATTAACTTGAAAATTTAAGATTTTTGTAAGTATATTTAAAAAGCAAAGATGGGGGGTGCCTGGGTGGCTCAGTCCTTAAGCGTCTGCCTTCGGCCTCAGGTCATGATCCCAGGGTCCTGGAATCAAGCCCTGTAAGCCCCGCATCAGGCTCCCTGCTTCTCCCTCTTCTACTCCCTCTGCTTGTGTTCCCGCTCTTGCTGTGTCTCTCTCTCAAATAAATAAATAAAAATCTTAAAAAAATAAATAAAAGGCAAAGATGGTAGAACACACTGGAACCCAGTGAAAAACTTTTGAATATTATGGAGATACTACCATAAAAACCTATTTTGAATTGAGGTAGTTCGCAAAGTATTAGGAGAAACAAGAGAGGGTAAAAACAAGGAAGCTATGCATTTTTCCTATACGGAGGACCAGACCTATATTCTACCTTACTGCTTTCTATAACAAACGGTCCATCAGCTTGACTGGATAAAGATTCCAATGTGAATGTCATAACAAACCTACAGATAAGTCCTAAAATCATATTCTTAAAAAGTGGAATTTTTGGTCACTTCTCTAGTTTTTCCTTGAAAAAATAAAGATTACAGCAATTCTACGAAGCCAAGGCCACTTCCTTATTGAGTACAGTAACATGTATACATTATTATAGTTGAATGCTTGCAGATCATTGAATTTCCCCCACCCTTATTATAGTCATAGTTCCAAACTATGGAATCCAATTGGCACTAATTCAACATTCTCATCAGAATAAAGAGGGAGAGAAGCATTGCTCAACAAGAAGAATGTCTGGTATCTAGAATTACATTAAGTTAGAAATTAAAATAAAACCAACCCCAAGTAATTCATCCTGTGTGTCTAAAGCAAAAATCCGAATTTCATAGGGACATATCGTAAAAAACTCACTGGTGCCATGTTTCTAGAAAGGTATGCATAGCCCCTTACAATTCAATTCAAACAGCACTCTATATTTCTTTGCATGAGACATGAGTTACTTTCCGAATGACAAATACCTTGTCAGTTGTATGCATTTTTTATAACTTTATTTAGGATATAATTCACATATAATAAAAAAAATTCACCTTCTTAAAGTATACAATTGGGTACTTTTTTAGAGCTGTGCAAACATTGCTAACTACAGAACATTTTTAGGCTCCAAAAGAAACCCCATATCTATTAACACTCTGTCCCCCTTCTTCTCTCCACATCCCCCACCAGCCCCCAGCAATAAGTAATCTACTCTCTGCCTCTTTAGATTTACCTATTCTGGGAAGTTCATGTAAATGAAATACTATCATATGTGACCTTTTGTTATTTACTTCTTTCCGAGTTCATCTATGATGCAGCAAGGATCAGTCCTTCATTCCTTTTTGTTGCCGAATAATATTCCATTGTATGGATATACCAGAGTTCATACACTTATGAGTTGATAGACACTGGGGTTGTTCCAATTTTTGGACAATTATGAATAACACTGCTATGAATATTTGGGTACTATTTATATGTAGACAATTGCATACACTGTAAGTCTCCTCTTAGGACTTTCCCTACATTCTCTACATTACAGCTTTACTTTTTTATTAATAGTAATGAGGCAGCAGAACATACTGGTTAAAGGGCTGGGATCTAGAGACAGACTGCCTAATTCAAATCTTAGCTAAGCCATGTACTGGCTGTATGAATTTGGTTATTCAACCTCATTTTGCTTCAGTTAGCTCACCTGAGATGAGGATAATACCTATCTCTACAGTCATGAAGAGAATTAAATGACATAAGTTACAATGTAGTAAGCTATTAAAACAACTTAAAATATTTTGAACGCAAAGGTCATTTTATGCAAAAACACTTTTAAGTAAACAAAAACCTATATTCTGATGCAAATTTTGATAAGGAATGGCAGTACAATCATATGACTGATGAAGGAGAACTGAGTTAAACTTTACTCCTTTCAGAAAAAAAGATTTAAAGATATCTGATAAGGTAATAAAATGGCATGGACCTGAGTATATAATACACAAATGTACAAGTCAAACTGGGGGTATCTGAGTAAGACTGGTAGACTATATCCATGTGATATTATAATTTTGCCAAAAGTTGCCAGTGGAAGAAATCGGGCAAAAGGTACAGCCCAGTTATTATTATTTCATACACCTGCATCTGAATCTATAAATATCTTAAAAGAAATTTCAATAAAAAATACGTGATGTCTGTGTAAATTTACTCAAGATCCTTAAACTGTACGTTTACAGTGGATGGCTTGTAGAAGTTACATGTAAGGAAAGACCACCGTCATCACTACCATCATCACCAGTTCCACTGCGACTACATTATACATTTTCTAATTTAACGACATTTTTTTTCCAGTTCTAGGTCACTCATTTTTTCTCAGCTTTTGAGACATAACTGACATTTAACAGTATGTAAGTTTAACATGTACAACGTAATGATTTGATATATGTATATACTGGGAAGTGACTACCACAATAAGTCAGTTGTATCCATCACCTCACATACTTACAAAGTTTGCGTGTGTGTGGTGGGAACTTTGAAGATAAACTCTTGGCAACTTTCAAATATACAACACAGTCTTGTTAACGATAGTCACTGGGCCACACATTACATTCCAGAACTTATAACTCATCTTATAACTAGAAGCTGTTACTCCCTTCATTACATATTGACTGAGTAGAACACCACTAGGTTCTACTACAGAATAAATATATGTAGAAATCAGTGCCTCTCTTCCAAGCGACATAAATTCAATTGAAAAGAAATAGTATTTTTAGTGAAGCAACCAGTTCATTTTATGTCCTAACCTGTCCTCCAAAAACACTTCATCCTAATTTATTCATATCTTAATTTTAAATCTCAGATTATTTGGAGCTTGATTTCAAGCCAGTCTGAGTAACAACCCTGAGTAAATATAAAATATTGAGTTCCAAATTCTTAAAACTTCAGGTAGGTTGACATTATCACTGAGTTTGTTTTTACAAAAAATATTGAAAATTTACCTACCATCTATTTCTACTTCTTGAATCCTGGCACATTTAACTGCATTTCATGAAAAGTGGAGAAAGCATAAATCAAAGCTGATAGAATTTACTATTTTGGAAGGGACGACCAAAATCTATTTTGTTGGGAAAAGATTATGTATCTTTCTTAAGTTAGGGATTTTCTGTGATGTACAATCTAGGATCAGAATAATGCTGGAAATAGCAGATACTTAAGACTCTTTCTGGCTTGCAGTCACAATGATTCAAGGGCTCTCACTTTACCCTCTCCTCTTGTGGGCCTCTTCTTTCCCACCGTATTCCAATGCATATGTATTTTGTACTATACACCAAGGTATACAGATGTACTATATAACCTCCTTAAATAATGTCACAGTTATTCTCTGAGTTTTGGCAGCACATCAAAATAGAAACTAGAGATCTAGACCAAGTAAATACTGTATATTTGGCAAAATCATTTGTGGTTGTGTTCTTCAGCACAATTTCCAAGATAACCACCAGTTCTACTTGGCAAACCGACTCTCCCACAGTTAAGGCTCCAATTGTAAAGTTGGCTTGTAAAATATTTTCCTGCTACTGGCTTTGGTGCCATTACTATGCTTAAGAACTAGTGTGCAATGGTGGCATATAGTTGAGGAAAATGTTATTTTGATGAACCAACACTGACAGCTGTTCCAAAGTTTTAACTTGTCTATATGTTTGTTCATAAAACAAAGAAGGCTCCTGCCAGTAATTTGAGATGGCTAGGTAAGATTATTAAATTCTATTAAGCAACAACAACTGAACTTATTGAAGAAGGAATTAGAGTACAAAAAAAGCAGGTTTAATCTAAGTATTAGATATTCTAACCTGTCAAACATCCATAGCTTTGGATGACATTTTATTTAAAAATAATTTCAAAGAATTCATAAGAATTTACCAACTTGGATCTGGGGCATAATGGAAAAGAGAGTTTCTGCCAGGTGTGTCTGTGAATTATAAGAAAGGTTTCTTACTGAGATCAGAAAATAAGGAAATACATTTCAGTAGTGACACTGGCTTACAACATTGTGTGTGGGTGGAGCCTTGGAGGAATTAACAGAGAAATTATAACTTTAACAAGTGAAACCAAAACATTAACTCAGTTTTTGTTACCTAATACAAGTCCAGTGCCTAAACAGGACTTTGGAAGTCTCTCATAAATAACTCCTTGGCAGGTTCATTTCACTTGTTCTGAAAGTGATGTTGGCCTGCCAATGTCTACCTTCATGTGTCACTGCATCAAAATCATACCAATGCCCTTGACTCCTTGAATGGACCACCATAATGCCAGATATAATTAAAGCCATAGTTAGTAAATCTGTGGATTTAAACAAAACAAGGAACTCTCTTCATTCCAAGTTAACTTCCCTTTAACTATTAGTTCAGTAAGAAAATAAGCAAAATAATATTGCAGTTTAAGAAGATCTATCTTGTTATTATCCACTATCACTTCCATAAAATGCAATTGCTCAAGACTGTTCTATCCCATGAAATTCTGAGAACATCCTGGTGATACTATAAGACATATAATAAATGAAGAATGGACATTGTGTCTGTTATAGTTAACTATTCTATATTAATTCAAATAATTTCTTTTATAATAAAGGAGAAAGTGGTACTTATGTTGAAATTGGTGAATAATGTGCATCTCCTCCTTATAATCATTTAAGCCCCTAAAATATTAACTAACAGCTATTTTCAGCATACAAATAGGATACATAAAATTACAGAGTCTAAATTTGATAGGAAAGAACAAACCATCATGGTCACAATAAATATTATTAACCAATGTAGGTATTCTTATTTACCAATATGAATGGAAAATACTACATCTATTATTAGTTTAATAATTTGAAGAAAGCATAAACCACATTTGAAAAGTCCCAAAAAAGCAGTTACATATTAGTCTGTTAGCAAAAGGAACTGTTTATTTTTAACTCTGAATTACTGCAATAATTAATCATAGTTTTTTTCAGCGAATAGTAAGCATTTATGCTAAACTACTATTTTCCTTATTATTTTAGGACAAACACGAACTAAGCAAATGAGCTGTTTCTACCCCAGATCAGTAATACTACTCCCTTGTACTCATGTGAAATAACCATCAGTATCAACAATTAAACTTAATTACTTTTTTCAGAGATCAAAATATAAAGAGTTACAAAGTGAACTACTGAGGACAGATGGTTTTGGAAATGTGATTTACGGAGTAATGTCTATTACTGTGCTCTTCCTTCTACCCATCTTTTAATCATATACATGCTTTCTAAACTTAAGTTTGACTTTTTAGTCCTTTCCTAACAGTTCTCTGCTTAATAACATTAAAAAAAACCCAACATTGTGTTGAAATTTATATTCTTCCTCAAACTTATTATGAGACATGCATACAAACATGTAAAAGAATATAACTCTCCTTCAGCATTTCAACTTTCCATTAAAATGCAAATATAATGATTTCATTAACCAGGCAACAATACCCACAGTCTTAAACCAAAGCAAAGCAAAGCAAAGCAAAGCAACATCTTTTCTCTTTACATCCCAACTTCCCCTAAGAAACAATCTTCCTCTCACGTTGGATCATTTGTTGATGAATATTTTTTATTTGGATTTGCCATTATTATCACTTATTGGAGAGGTGAAAGCACATTATCAGACTTTAGATTTTAAATTCGTGGATGCAATTTATTCCCTACACAAGAAGATTTAAAAAATATTTCAATAAACTTTAAGCAAACAACTGGAAAATAACCCTTCTTTCAATTCCTAAACACTAGATGAAGGAGGTGGGGGGGGAATCACTCAATGCAATTAAAAGTATGTCATGAAGGCAATAGCCAGTAAATAACACTTATATTTCATATTCGACCTTCCCAGGAATCTATCCAGGCCATACTTTATTGTGTCATAGGTAGAAAACTCTCCATAGAAACTCTGCTAGTGTTAATAACACTAGACAAGCAGCCCCAGCGAAAAGATTCGGCAAGACTGGAGAGGGAGGGAGGGAGAGAAAGAGAGAGAGAGAGAGAGTGTGTGTGTGTGCGTGCGTGTGTGTATGTGTGTAGAAGGAGGAAAAAGAGAGACAAGGAGAGAAAGGCAGATAAATAAAAGACGAAAAGCGAGCAACCAAGACGAGAGAAAAATGTGGATGGGACTGTTAGAAATCTGCTCCCTACTTCTCCGTTTCTTTGCTGGGACTGGGTTTCATTTCTTTCGGCGCCCCTGACCTTGCAGTCTTCCAACTCTCAACTCTGCCCCCCTCCTCCCGCCCGCCTGCCCCCTCCCCCCCGGCCTGCGCCTGCCTTTGTGTCTGCCTGTCACTTACCGGGGAACCAAACGAAGCTGATTCGGGGGAAGCACAAAGCCAGGGCACAGATTTGCCCACAAATTCTCTTACACCCACTCCCCAGACTGGAAGGCACAGCCCATCGCAGAGCTGATGTACCTTGAGAAAAGTGGGATCTGGTCTTGTTGGGGGGACCAGAGAAACTATTCTCTCACTCAGCACCACTAGCAAAACGCGCGGACTTAGGGGAAAAAAAAAAAAAAAAAGCCAAAACCCCACTTGGTGTACTACAGTTCTACTCCCCGTGACATTCGCTCAGTTCGCCCCCCTCAAAAGCGGACACCGGGCTAGAAAGGGGCGGACGCGAACGCAAACCCAGACCCAGACCCTACAACAGATAAAAGGGTCGAAAACACTCCGTCAGAGTTCTTTCCGCGGTGGGCTAGGTTAAACGAGAGACTGGTCTGACTTACAAGAAGGAAAGGGGGTCGGGAAGGATTCAAGGGAAAAGTAGTGACCCCCAAAGCTCAACTATTTGAGAAAGGAAAGCAAAGAAAAATCACTTTCCTGAGGATAAAAGGCCGGGAAACCGGCTGGTCGGAGTCACAAAGGTAAGTTTTCTGGGTAAGGAGAGGAGCATTAGCAGGAGAGAGGAGGGAACACAGAACTACAGGTTTAAAGGGGGGGGGGGGAATTAAAACTATATTTGTCAGCCATGTTGAAGAGGCTCCAGTAATTTGTGAAGCTTCCCTCTTCCCTCTTGGTATTTGCGGGTGACACTGCAAGGTTTGCTCCCCAGTCCCTGGAAGCCCGAGAGAAAGCAAGGGGGAGAGGAAAGGGAGAGTTTCGCGGCATAAGAGAAGCGCTCTGACCTCGTTCTCGTCCCTCAGCCTTGCAGCAATCCAGCAGTTGCAGTCGGGTCTCCTTTCTAACAAATCCTAAAGGGCAGCCATCTTGCTTCCTTCTGCTTCTCTACGAAAGCAGCCTAGCCTCCGCATCAATATTCATAAGGCAGTTTGACGTCTGTTCTCATCACTCGGCGGGGCCGGCGTCTCGGGGCGGCCTCGCCGAGGGGGCGGACGTGACTCGCATGCGAGCCGGGCCTGGGCGCGCGGCGCTCGCGAGGAGGCGGCGGCGGCCGCCCGAGCTCTCGCTGCAGCCGCTGCTGCTGCCGGCTCTCCTCCTCCGCTCAGCTCGCCTCCTCCTCCTCTGACCTCCTCCTCCTCCGCCCCGGCCTCCGTCGCCGCCCTGGGGCCCTCAGCCCCGGCTCCCAGGGAATCAGCCCCCTGCCCGGGGCTTCCTGCACAAAGGCCGGCGGCACCTGGGGGCCGTACAATGAATGGGGTGCGCAGTCGAGGCCGGGGCTGCCCTGGCGCTGTGCGGTGCAGCCCGGGGAGCTGTGCGCCGGGACGAGCGCGGGGCGGGGGCGAGCGCAGGGGAGGGTCCAGCCCCCGGGCGCAGCAGCCAGACTCGGGGCACCCCGGAACCCCTCGGACGGGTAGCCAGCCGGATGAAGGCACCGGGCAGGCGCGCAGTGGGGAGGTGGCGTGGGTGCCTGGCACAAGGATGGAGACCCTAGATTAACCTTTTAAACTTTTTGTTAGTGCAGCACTCCACCACCCACTTGGAGGTATGTGCGCGCCCCTCACCCCTACGCGCTGCCACCTCGCACTGGCCTGTACTCCCGCCTCCTGCAGGTATCTCCGCACACGCCACGCGCGCACCTACGTCCGCGCGCGAAGGCCAGCACCTCCACCCCCAGTAGGTAGGTGCATCCTCTACCTGCCTGGCCCCCGCTTTGGCATCTTCTACACCGTCGCTTTAATCTCCCTCTACAGAAGCACTCCCCAGTTTCGTCAAGGACATGCCCTTAGTGCTTTAGGGGCCTGTAGTTTTAAAGACTCGACAAATTAGGGAATTGACCGAGTCCTGCTTCACCCCGCCCCGGCCCACCTTCTGTTTACTTTTGCCACGTGGGCTGGGAAGGAGAGGGATTCTTACACATCCAAGATGAATTTCTCACTAGTGACTCTACTTCTCGCTCAACTCGGTTGTAAGAAATACACCTGCGCTTTCAAATGCCTACGTTTTCTCCAGTAAGAGCCTCTGTTTTGAAAAAAATTCTACCCGTGCGCATAATTAAGTAATGAAGTAATCGATCCACAAAGAACTAAATTCCGAGTGACGGACATTAGGTATTTCCTGACGTTCCGAATTCTATGCCTACGTCCTTCCATTGACAGATTGTCTTTCCTATTGGCGACTAACCTTAATTCTCCTTTTATGCCCCTTTTCTGATCATAAAATTTTTATTTGAAGATAATCAAGAACAAAGTTCATATGAATTATTACATCAGTAGTTGTTGAGATTCGCCCTCTACAAGAAATTTTCACATACATCTTTTAAATAGATATTTCGGGCACTTTTATAGGATCACTGCATTGTGATCACAATACTTTTAAGTCAACGCAAGTTATTTTATGGAGCTTCTTTTCTTGTGTGTGTGTGTAATTTCTTTAGAGGTAGAACTTTTTCCTAATTTTATGAAATGGGCAAAAAGAGTTAAAAAGGGAACTTTGTGTCGAATTGTTACTAAGAAGAACGTTTAGAGTGTGTTCTAATGATACATTGTATATTCCATTCTGAGGCAGAGTTCATTCAGGTTTCTGATTTTGCAAGGGCCAAGGAAAATCATTCGTCTTTCCTTAAGCATTTTATGTGACATTGAATTTCTGTCTTTTCCAATTGTACAATAATGTGTCATTGATCTTGGCAATTGTTAGTGGACTTTAAGCTGTTTGGGGGGTCCCTTCTAATTTTTTTTCTTTTTTTGGTCAAGTCCAGAAAGCAAAGTTTCCCAAAGACTACAACATGTATTTATGCAGTACACAGTACAGCAGAATTGTTGAAAGCATGGGCTTTGGAGTTAGATATGATTGCATCCTGACTCCATCCCTTACTAAGTGTGTGGCCTTGAGCATGTTACTTAACTCTGTATATCAGTCTCCTCATGTGTTAAACACCCTCTGAAACAAAAGGGTTGTTGTGAGGATTCAATAGGGCACTAGATAAATGTCCAGGTAGTTATTACTATTACCAATAATAAACTATCTACATCCAGAAGTTTCTCTTGATTAACTAGAAATACATAAGTGATTATATGCCTTCTAATATTGAATAACATGTGGCAAATATTCACATGTGTTTGATATAAATATCTGCATGTTCCCTTAGATGTTTGTATTACAATTGGGAAAATGATCTTTAAGGTCACCCCCTTCTCATTTCATCTTCTAAACCTCTCTCTCTGTTGTAACAGGTGGTTCTTGTCTATCTGGAATCGTACTTGGCTTGCAGTTGGTTTTGTAATAGGCCCTGAACCTTTCTTGCCAACTTATTTCTGTGTACCCTCACCCCACCCTTAACTACTGCAACATTTGTGAATTTAAAAGAACATACATTAATTCCTCTTAGCTATTGTGACTTTTCAATAGCAAAAGGAAATAAAATTCTGAAGATCTCCAACTAAAATATGTTAATGAGATTTTATATTGTTGATTAAAAAAATTCTTGCTTGGTTGCTACTTCTGGGAAAGAAAAGATATAGTGCACACAACCAATTATTTACTGGACAGTAGTGCATATTTGCATGTGTAATTCGAAACCAGCTTTAATTAACTGTGTGCCTTCTTGAAATTCTTCCTATAGGTGTGGATAATCTATTTTTAAAAGGTAATTTGGTGTTAAACCAGTCAATTGTTATCAAATTCCTTACTATTTTTTTCTCAAAATAGAAATAGCACTGCATCCACAGAGAAAAATTCTTGCTTCCTTATGAGAGGAAAAAAAAAACTAATAGAACAAGTTCCACAACATGCACTTTGCATTAGAAAATTGACTTGATTGGCCTGAGCACCTGCTGTCTAACTCAGTTGCTCAGTCTCTAAGCCTCTTAGGGTGGAGGCAGCTTCCTGACTGCTCGGTACATTAAAGAGCTGACAACAGCAGCTTGCTTTACAATGCAAATTTCTTATAGTGTACTAACCAAACCAAACCAAACCAAAAACAATGGCAAAAAAGGTGCATTCTTAATTTCCTCTCTACCTGCAAAATAGGAAATTTTCTTTAAGGACTTGATATTTTCTTTAACAGAGAGAAATTGTTGTGATACATATTCAATGCTTTGGAAGAATTATAGTGGTTCAACAAAAACATTAAGTCATGGCCTGTTGTTTCCCATCTCCAAAAACATATTTCTGAAATATGACATGATAAAGATTCTCTGCATGCTTGAAAGACAATTGACCTTCAAGCACACAGCAGTCATTGCTGTGAAGGGATTTTCTTGTTTCTCTTGTCTGGTGACATTACTGCATATCCTACCAAGGTATACGTTTAACACAGGTAGAACACAAATATTAAGTTTCTGATAAATGAAACATTTAGACATAACACTAACTTATTGATATAAGTGTTATTATTAACAAAACCCATTATTGTCTAAAGCCAGGGACCATAATATAATAATACATAGATCAAAATATAATAATAAAAAGTCTATTTTATTAACATGATTTCTATTTTTTTCTGACCTTGTTTCATATGGCTAATTTCTCTTTCTCTAATTTGGAAATTTCTAAGGAACAGATACAAATGATATAATCCTAAATTACTCAGATCAGGTGCTAGCCAATGTGTCCACTGATATAACAGGTACAAAGCAAAATGTCAGATAAAACTCAAAACTCTAATCCTGTTCCAATATTGCTAAAGGCATTGAAAAAAGAATAGCAGGATCATTAGTGGGATAAACACCATAGAAATGTTTTCAGAAGTATTGCAAATATATTGTTAATATCAACGCTTTTCTCCTCATAAATTCTGATTGCACAGTCTAATTAACTACTTCTTAAAATTTTTCATCCAAATTTGGTAACTCAATACCTTCACTTTTTTGAGAGAATAATCTTTCAACTTTAATGATGAACTTCAATAATGAATAAGTTTTAACTATTAGTAATTACCCTAACAACACCCTTTGTATTTATATACGATTTTATAGATTTCAAAGCATTTTTTGTACACTATTGGTTTCTTTGGTAAAGTTGTACTATTATGTTCAATATTCAAATCATATGCCATATTCAAATCGGTATTGAATTTAATTCCTATTTTATAAGTATGAAAAATGAGTTTAAGTGACCGTCTCAAGATCAGACAGCCTGTTCATAGAGGAAAGAGCACTTCACAAACTCAAGCTTTGTGAATTCAAGTTCAGGCCTATTCATTACACCAAAACTAGCCTTCTATCTTTTCCTGTTCAACTTCCTCGAAATTGTTCTTACTATTTTTTTTTTAAGAGAGATCATAGGTAGGCAGAGAGGCAGGCAGAGAGAGAAGGGGAAGCAGGCTCCCCACTGAGCAGAGAGCCCCATGCAGGGCTCGATCCCAGGACCCTGAGATCATGACCCAGGCCGAAGTCAGAGGCTTAACCCACTGAGCCACCCATATTGTATTATATTAAGTATAGCCACCCATATTGTATAATATTAAGTAAGAACACCCCTGTTCTTACTATTTTTTTTTAATTTATTTATTTGTCAGAGAGCGAGAACGCGAGGGCGAGGACAGGCAGACAGAGTGGCAGGCAGAGGCAGAGGGAGAAGCAGGCTCCCTGCCGAGCAAGGAGCCCGATGCGGGACTCGATCCCAGGACGCTGGGATCATGACCTGAGCAGAAGGCAGCTGCTTAACCAACTGAGCCACCCAGGCGTACCCCCTGTTCTTACTATTAATAGTACTGACTGATATAGGAATCCTCCCTTCAAAACTCACAATAATTTTCCATTATTTTTTGTTACTTAGGGAAAAAAAATCTCAGCATTTATATTTACTCATTTTTAGTACTCCAAGGGTAACACCATCGGCTAAATACTGGCCATGCACCAAGCATGTGGATCATTGTTTTACATTTATTATCTCAATTTAATGCTTATTAAAACCAAATAAGGTAGGTTCATTTTATTGAGAATGAAGGATTGAGTAATTTGGTTGAGATTAGGTATTAAAGGGGCTGGAACCAAGGTATAAATCTAGGTTCGTCTGGTTCTAAAGCTCATGTCCTTGGAAACTACACTCTACTGTCTCCCCATTTTAGCCCATGGAGATATACCGATATTACACCATACGTTATTCACATAGCAGTTTTTAGCAATGACATCAGTATTCCCCATCTCTATATATTTAAATCTCACTTGTCTAAAGCTCTACTCGGGCTTTTCTCATCATTTACTCTCTCCTCTGTTTCTTTAGTTTCCATTTCATGTTAGGAAGTTGGCATGCTTGAACTCTTTGGAACGGTGATGACATTTGTGTGATAAAAGTGATGCCACAGTCTTGTCCACCCCACCCCCCCAACACCACTTTAATATATGTCTTACCTCACTAACAAATTGTTTGGAATGATAAGTTCTGCTCTCTGTTTTTAATATTGGTGTGGTAAAAAGGAATTGCACCCGTGATCTGCTCCTAACTTCCTGGAACGACTTTGAATTCATTCCCGCCAAACAGGAAAGCTGGCAGGTGGAAAGAGCGCCACCTACTGAAATTGTTGCTACGACATGGGTCTTTGGGGATAAAATATTCAGCAAGCGATAGCTAGCACCAAATCTTTCCATTGGGAAAGTGAATCAGAATCACTTATGATGCACTTGAAAAATATGCATAAATAGTTTCCACTCTTCTACTCCCAGAGTCTCTTGGAGATTCTGATTAATGAGGTCTGGTATGGGGATGAGGTACCAGTATTTTTTAAAAAGATTCATGGACAAAAAAAAAAAAAAAGATTCATGGACAATCAGATGTACAATTCTGTTTAAAAATCACTGATTAGCTTAATATGTGAATATTAATAGTTAATAGGCGTACAGTGTTGTCATTCATAGAGTGTCCCATGACAAAGAGCAAATAGTGTGTATCTCTCTACAGTTTGGTGGAAACCTCATACCCTTGCAAAGACCCAGCAAAGCTGCCTGTGACTATCATTGTGTATTTCAGGTTGATTGAATTCTGTATTTCAGGTTGATTGAATTCATTTAAGTTCTCCTGTGACAGGTAAAAGATAAATCTTCTTTGAGAAAAATATAAATAATTAGCAGCCAAAGAATGACCCAGCTTATCAGTAGTGAAAAAGAGAGATCAGGGAAAATGTAAGTGATAGTATTGATACCTTGATACCCTGAGAAAGATGTATCAGGAGTTGCCAGAGTTCAATTTGTGAAGAATGTTTTGGGATTTGCATTCCTATGGGGGTAATTCTATCAGTTGAGTTTTGTCACACTTTTTTTTCCTAAAAAAAATTAAACCATTTTTTAATCTAGACAATTAGACAAAGTGATTCTAATTTCTTTTTTTATCCCCCAGATAATGGTCCTATAATAGTTTATAAATGTATTATATAGCTCCATGCTGTTACTGCAATGCTTCTAGAAGGAAGAGCTGTAGAGATTAAACTAATTTTAGGTCCCTGTTAGGGTAGTCCCTTATAGATACTCTGTATGAAAAAGAAAGAAAATTTTAAAAAGGAAGTAGGGTAGACATTATTTGACATCTGATTTTTTTCAAATATTCAGAAGTATGTTTCATTCTTTCTAGAGGTGTGTGAGAAAACCTAATGAGATCTGAGCCATGCCAACTCAGAGCCAGTGGGAGCAGGAGAGGCCAAGTAGTTTCCTGGAAAATTCTGCACTACCATCTTCTGTTTAATTTGTTTTCTTATTTTATATCGTAGAGTACAATGTTATTACTATTTGGCAGAAAACCTCCTTGATCTGTTAGTAATTAGGTATGCCTCTAAGTTGAATATGGGTTGATTTTGAGACAATTATTCTGCAGTCTGTAATGACTTTTATTCTGAAGAAAATGAATTACATCCAGAGACCACAAAATAAGGGTTCCAGAAAGAAATATTGGAGTAGAGGGTGAAAAGAAACATACATACACACACACACACACACACACACACACACACACAATTAGAACATCAAAAAGAAATTCTAAAGGAAAATTTCATTGAGGGTCCCTAATTTTTATTTCCCTGTAATATTATGATAATGAGCTCTTGTTAGACTGGGTAGGTAGAGTCAAGGAAGTGGAAACTATCGGAGACTGTAGAAGAACTATTGGTTGTCAGGTGGGTGCAATCGTAGTGATGATACGCATAGGATACATTTTCAGGAAGGAAACTTTCATGAAATCTCCTAAAATCATAAAACAGCAATAGCAACT
This sequence comes from Mellivora capensis, assembly GCA_004024625.1. NCBI lineage: Eukaryota > Metazoa > Chordata > Mammalia > Carnivora > Mustelidae > Mellivora > Mellivora capensis. Next base: position 25,627 of record PISX010017211.1, on the reverse strand, counting down.
TTCTGCTAGGGAAAAAGAACTCAAAGAGCCTCTCTCTAAATTTAAAACCCAGAAAAAGATAAAGTCATAATTTTAATGGCTGAGGGCGGCTATTAAAGGTAAAAGTAGTATGAACTCACAAAATAGATGTTCCAAACATTTAGAAAGAGAAACTGGTAAAAGTGCGCTATTGAAAGTGCTAAGCTCGGTCTACGTAAGTGACATGGTCTAGGATTGTAGTCCAGATGCCGTTACTGAAACTCTACCAAGAAAACTTTAATATGCTTTATCTCATTTACAATAATCTTGAAAATAGGTGACAGAGTTATGATCTAACTTATTAAAAAACATTTTTTTAACACTAGAGAACATGTGTTTAACACATGATGGGACATGTCTGAGAGATTAAGTAACTTGCCCAGGGTCACACAGCAGGTGATAAATTCTCAGACTTAAGTCTTCTTCAGTATGCTTTCCACAAGCCAAGGGGAAGCAAATAAACCAACTTTAATTCCTTCCTGGGGGAAGAAAAGAAGCTTTAGGAACTTGTGACATTGTATCTTAGGATGATACATTTTCATTCCTTGCCTATGCTCACCCACATGGAGGAGAATGCCACATTTAGGAAATATGTGTTTCTTGTATTTTTTTCAGGATTTTATTTATTCATTTGAGAGAGAGAGATAGCACAAGCAGGAAGGAGACAGAGGGAGAGGGAGAAGCAGATTTCCCACCAAGCAGGGGCCTCAATACAGGACTCAGTCCCAGGGCCCTGAGATCATGTCCTGAGCTGAAGACAGACGCTTAACCTAAGCCACCCAGGCACCCCATCTTGTATTTTTTTTTTTTAAACAGGTCATCCATTGTGGTAGGAATTCTGTTCATTCTAAATGTGAGGTGAGAGCTAATCTATTTCCTAAAAACATTTCTAAGGGAGAGAACAAGTTACTCAAAAGTTATGAAAGATAAAATGTTAGACCTTTCCCTTGATTTCTCCTTTCTCAGGCCACAGAGAAAGTTGTTTGGAGTATGAACATTAATAAAAGAAGAAAACTTGTTGAATAAGAAGATATAGACTTGCCTTTTCATAAAAAGCAAAAAAATATTAATTTCTGAAATTAATGTAAACAATTCCTCTTTTATTGAGTAGGGCTTGGGGGGCGGGAGTGTTGGTGGTTGATTTAGTTTAAGTCAGAGTTTCAAACTCACAGATTTTCTAATGAAACCAAAACTCAGAATGAAACTTCATGCACACAATCTGGACTGAGTGAGTTGTTTTCCTCCAAACCATTTCATGAAAAGATAAGTTTTGTACAATTCTAACAAATAACGATGCTCTCCAACAGGGCTGCTTGCCAAGCAAAAAACAAAACAAAATAAAATAAACTAAAACACCTTATCATATATCCTAGGTATTTATAAAAAAAATCTAGTGTAGAACAAATTTATTATAGAATTGTTAATTCTTCGTGACAATAATTATTTTACTTGGTAACATATTTTTACTTTTGAATTTTTAGAGACTTCATGCATGGTGGCATATGAGGGACTGATTTTGGTAGTAATGCATAAAATTCAAAAGCATGGCTTTGGGGGACAGAAGTAAATTTTTAGTTGGATCCTTTTGGATTGCTTTGCTTATGAAAGGGTTATGCTATGAATTGGATGTTGGGGAGAAGCTTACCAAAGGACTGGAGATGAATGAATGAAAAAATAACCTAGTCAGGACACCTTCTCAGAAATGTTTTTTTTTTTTTTTTTTAGAAGTCAGAAATGAAGGATTCTTAATTTCACTTTCCATTGCATAAATGGTTGTTCAAGTCTGAATTTCTAATTTATCATAGTTTCTCATGGTGCTTGAGATATTGGTGTGTCATTTGTATCTCAATTTTCTCATTTTTGAGAGGCAGTTTAATCAGTGCATGACCAAACTGAGTCAAACTGCATCATTATGGGGGTCTGCTCAGGAAATGCTCAAACAGAGGGATCAGAGGTAGATGGAAATACCATCATAGAATGCCCCTCAAAAGAGTGTTTTAAGAATGACATACCTCTTTTTCCTTGTTACACATTAGTGGTGGCATTTCCCATGTTCTGCTTTCTCAGCCTTATTCTGTGCTTGAAATTAACCTTATGTAGTGATGGCCCATGGCATTTTTCTCAATTCAATATACTCTTATTTCTTCTCTCACCCAGCAACATAATAGTGAACAAGGTGTGTCCCCTGCCCTCACAGAGCTTATAGTCAAGCCGGGAAAGAGACCTATAAATGGGCAATTACAAAACATTGTATGATGTATGAAGAAAGGTGTGTTAGCTGCAATAGGAAGGGTGCTTAACTCATATTTGAATGGCCAGAGAAAATGTCCCTTGAAAGTAAGGTTTAATCTGAGATCTTAAGAATACATAGGAATTATTAAGTCCAGGTAGAAAGTCAGAGAGGAGTATTTGGTGAAGATGAGAAAGAGTCTATGAAGAACCAGGGCATGACAGAGCATGACATACTTGAAAAAATAAAACACATTCCAGATGCCATGTTTAGAAAGTCAAGCGCAAGACTATGAACTCTCAGACTGCAGCAGTGTGCAGGGAGCTGATGATCAGGGTTAGTATAAATCACAGTGACGGATTTCGCTCATGGCCTAAGTGCAATGTGAAATCAATAATGAGTTTTAAAGGACAAGAAAATGATCAGATTTGGACTTTGGAAATATCTCGGTAGTTGCAGTGGGGAGAGCAGAGAGAGAGAACACAATGGCAGAGGCTAGGACACCAGTGAGGAGACAGAGGAAGTCACTTAGGGAAAATGAGAGTGGTCTGTGTTAGAGATCAGGTAATAGGAAGGAGAGAAATGGAATGGTCCATGGGTATCACAGGCATAGAAGAAATGGAGCTTAGCAATTAGTACTTCGAAGCAGGATAGGGTTCAAAGATGTCACCTGGGTTTCTGACCTAGCCAATGAGATGGTTGTCGGTGAGTTTCATTGGAGGTAGAAATAACAGGAAGAGAAGAAGTCAGGGAAGTAGGAGTTTGGGGGCTGTGGGAGGAAACATAAATCAGTGGTTAAAAAAAAAAAAAAGTTAAGTTTGAGGCACCTGAGGTACCACACCTGTGAGACTGTGCAACAAGCGGTGGGATATCTGAACCCAAAAGCCTGAAAACAGATTCAGACTGCAGTTATAAATATGTGGATCATCTGTATAAAGATGGCACCTGGGAAAAATCACTCTGGGCTCTGAGAAGAAAAGTAGAGCTCTAGGAGAGAAACAGAGGAACGCCACCACTGAGTTCTGAGAGAAAGAAAAAGAGCCCCCAAAGGAGGAAGCCAAAGGTGTGTGGTGTTGTGGGAGCCCAACTAAGGACAAGCTCCCTGAAGGAGGTCTGCCCTGTTAGCAGTGCCACCCATCATTGAGCTGTCACCAGAGAAAAGTGAAGAGAAGTGTGCGTTGGATATGACAGTGGTGCATTCATTGCAGTCTTTGGCAAAGTGCCATTCAGCTGAAGATTAGGGGTAACAGAAGCCAGATTGCCTGAGCCTGAAGGATAAACAGGAAGTGAGGATGAAGGGATAGGGAGTGGAAACGACTATATACAGGTTAGCTCAAAAGAGGAGGAAGAAGATAGCAAAGTAAGAACAGAGGCATACAGGATTGAGGAAATAATTTTTTAAGATGGGAAAGACTTGAGCGTGTTTACTGATGGGGGAGGTCAAATTGAGGTGGGTGGTTAAAGACACAGAAGAGAGCCCAAGACTTACCGTACAAGGTCTCTAAAAGGCAAGGTCTTTAAAAAAAATTGTTCTGCTGATAAGCTGAGGTGGAGGATAGGCTAATCTGTTCAATGTGAAGTTTTCTTTACATTTCTTAAGGTGAGGTAGGGTGTATTCCATAGTTACTGACAGAGGTTTAAAGAGTTCATTTCATGGTGCTCTGCCTGATTTCTCCCTCTCTAGTGGGTCCTGAAGATTTTCTTCATGAGTTTTTATCATTGCTTTAGACAGAGGGAGGAATGGGGCCCATGAAATGTACCGTGAATTAAATGCCGGTGTTTTGGGGGAGACTGGGGTGTCTGTTGTATAATATAAGATTCTAGAAGTCAGAGCTTCCTTTAAAACAAAAGGGTGTGTTGTGAAACACTATAGGTATTGCATAAATAAAGTTGACCTATGGCGAAAGAGAATCTCCTCCAGGTGATGTGCAGGGATGGCTATGATTTCTAATCCATACTTTCTACTAGAGTGTCAGCTCTGTGATCCAAGAATAATCATAAGAATGCATATCAAATAATGATTGTCTGCTGAGTGCTGGGTACAAAATATATATTGTTTTTATATTCTTATAAGAATCCCGCAAGGTAGGCATCATTTTTAGTTTATAGATAAGGAAAAGTTCGGAAAAAATAAACAAATTTCTACAATCAAAGAGCTAGTAAATGGCTCAACTAACATTAGAGCCCAGGCTTGTCTGTTTCAGGGTGTGAGCCTTTTGCATTGAATAACACAAGGTGTCCTGCAGAAATATCTAATTAGAATTATTTTTGTTCTGAATTTTTTCTTTCATAGTCATGTGTTGTTATGCAACTGAAATATCTTCTCTGTTAGAAAATAGTGAACAACTAACATATGGAAAAATGGTATTGGTGGACAAAGGAAAAAGAGTTGGAGAAAAATGGATCCAGAAATAAAGGATTAATGGGGAAAAAATCCTTATCTCAAGCATCACATATTCCTTCAGCTTGCTCATTTGTTCACACACTTCATTTCTTTATTCAATGAATTTTTTTAAATGTAAAGTTTTAAAAAATTTATTTATTAGAGAGAGTGGGAGTGTATGTGCACATATGTTAGCAGGGAGAGGTAGGGTATAGGGAGAGGAGAAGCAGACTTCCTGCTGAGCAGAGATCCTGACATGGGGCTTGATCCTAGCACCCTGAGATCATGACCTGAGTGGAAGGCAGATGCCCAACTGACCGAGCCACTCAGGCACCCCTAATATTTTTAAATTTACAGACAGAGATATTTTGTCCTCATAGAGCTAAAAATAATTGCACAATTAAATACTTACTTGCAATTATGACAAGCACTACAAAGGAGAAGTTTGGAGGCTGTGGGGGAAGATGAAGGGAAGGGAAAAAGTTAAGCTTTCCTTGTCAGCTTAAGCTTTCTTGAGGAAGTGATAATTAAGCTGACTTTTGAAAAATAAGTAGAAATGAATCAATCAAATGAAGCATGAAGAGAGGAGTGTTGTTTCAGGCAGAGGAATTGTGCATGGGAGTGTCCAAAAGGAGAAAGATACATGACATAAGGCCCATGTGGCTGGAGCCCAATAAATAGGAGAATGTAGTTAGGTGAGAGTGGTAAGGTATGCAGGGACCCAATACACAAGGCCTTGTGGGTCATGTTCAGTATTATTTCTTATAATTATCTATTGTTTTTACCTGCTCAGGATTTACCTTTCCCCTCCTCTGTCAGGCAATGAATGACAGTATGGTCTACACTTGGGCGACCAATATTTAAACCATGAACCTCAGGGAGAGCTAGTCTACCCTGAGCTTCAAGGATGAGACTTGTTAAACCAGCTGTGGCCAATCAGAGAATAACCTTCTTGTCCCCCTACAAGACCTTCTAAGAGAGGGAAACATACACTGCAAGCCAGGTCAGTCAGGAACAATAGGGCTAACAGAACCTTTTGCAGGTGTTATGGTGAAAAGTATTCTCTTTCTGTGGGGATTGCCGTCTCTGTGGGATCTCCACCTAAAACAATGGGAACCAGAGAGAAAAATTCAATTCCCTCAAAGGAAATGTCTCTCCTACAGTGTAGCAACACAGAAGAAAGCTGAGCTGAGAGATGAGAGATGGGTCCAGTTGACATAAATGTACAGATCTACTCCGTAACTTTTCACTTTTGTGAAACAGTAAATTTCTCTTAAGAGGCAATCCCGTTTGAAATATGTTTTAGTCACTCAGCTCTGGAACATTCTTGATTCATTTTTTAAAACATGGTACAAGAATTGAAGTGTGGTAGGTAACAGACTCTAAAATGTGGAATTAGCTGAATCTAGGTTGGAAAGATGTAATGATGACCCCTCTTTCTTTAGCAGAGAAATTAACACAGGGATTGCTTAACTTGATATCTATGGTATCTTGGGACTCAGAGCCTGGAGGTTGGAAGACATGTGTGAGGAAAACACCGCAGGTAAGTATTGTTCCTTCACATGAGGTTTAATGAGGTCCTCCATAAAAGGGACAAACTGCACTTAAAGCTGGCTTGCCTGGAAGAACTCAATACAACCAGAGAATCCCTTTAGTCCTTATCCTGAAATCCAAAACAGCCAAGAGTCAGAAGCATTTTAGCTGTTTGTGGTTTGAAAAGTCAGGTCCTCTCCTCCAATCTAAACTTAGTGCTCATGAAGTTAGAGAGCGTAGAATGAAATTAGAAAATAAGATTGAAAACAGAAGCCCTTCCCACTCCTGTTGACAGAACATCAAGGTCAATAGAAGACAGAAAGAACCTGATAGGAATCTAGAATCAAGGATTAGGCCTCAATACTAACTCTGACTTGTATTGCTAACTCGCTGAATTTACTGGAAACAAATAGGTTGTAGAGTTTACTAAGATTTTAAGGAACTTGGGTTACCAGAGAAACTCAAACACCCGTAAACTCAGGGCTGTGATTGCTCAACCCCCAAGGCAATACTTAGTGGGGATCTTAAAGCCACACTAACAGAAACAGCATTATTAGTCAGTTACGATGATCAGTAAGTGAATATTCCCCAGTGCCTGCCTCAGCTGTGGCTAGATAGGACAGATTACAGGCGAAATCATCCCAGAAGAGAGATCCAAAAGCAGAAGAAAGGGATCCCCAAGACATTCACTTTGAATTCAAGAAAAGGGATCCCTCTACTCCAGTCCAACAGGATAGTATATGTGCAGATAGTATGTTGCATACTGCCTCTCCTCCCATTTCCCCTTTTTTTCAAATAGAAGTTTTTATAGTAATTTTGTTTCCTCCTCATAAATGTATATTATGTTTGTTGGAGATGGTTAAATGTATCATTTTACAGTAGGTTTCTGAACCATGAGGAAAGTGCATTAAGGAGAGTTTGGACTCAGCCTGGATGCAGTAACTGGATAAAACTCGAGTGGTGCTGGTACATATGTTTTTTATTCCATCTGTTATTACCTAATGTAGGCTTGGGGAATATAAAAAAATTAGGTATAAGAAAAATATATGTGGATGTGGTGTAGCCTGAGGTGAACTGTAATAGCTATGTATCCAGAATCCATTTCTCATAGATTCACTACCTGATTTTCTCAAGGGAACTACTCTTCCCTTCCCACCCACCCCACTCTCATTACATGTGCCTAGGTGAATCTAAGTTCACTTTCAGCCTTAGAAGCTCAACATTGACATGGACCTGGCCAGTTAGACATAACCCTCTGACTTCAGTGATTGCTTTTGGACATCTGAACCACAAGTTCATATGCAGCCTAGTTAAATCAAAACCAATGAGGCATTTTATTTCTGTTGAGATTGCTTCAAATATAGACTACAGTTTTGGAGCTTCTAGCACTTACCATAAATGAAAAACCTACCTGAAACAGAGCGAAAATAGACAAAATGAGAGCAGAATGATAGTAAGACTCAGTCCTGGTGATATCATTTGAGCTGCTTCATCTAGCTGAACCCAATCTATCCTTGAAATTCTTTACTATGTGAGTTAATCTCCTGCCTTTCCACATTTGGGGGGGGGCAGTCTGTTTTATGTTGGGTTTATTTTCTTCTCAACTGAAAGAGTCTTTAATTCAAGAGCAATGGGATGTCATGAAATGAATTTATCAGGAGAAGGATGTAATCAGGCTTGAGATTTTTGAAGACTCAGGTTTGATTCAGCAACTCTTCTTGAAAGAACACCACTAAAGCCTTTCCCATGTCATTCCCCAAAAGTGATAAAGAAGAAAAATCAGTCACCTTGCTGGTTGTACCTACATAGGTACCCAATGTTTGTAGCAAGACCAAATGTAACTGTGGTTCAGGGGTCATTCCTGGGGACAAGGTAGATGAATATTGAATACACATCATTTTGTTTACTCTTCTTTAGGGTCTGCTGTTTAATTTTCCTTTACTTTGTACAGAATTCTATCCATGAATACTTCTATACATTTGCAAAGCCAGTTAGCACTTCACAGATGAAATGACTAAATTTCTGGTTCATCTGCTGGTTGTGAATTAAAAATTTGAGAGGACAGTGGTAGGACTCCTTTTTCTTTTCTGTGAAAAGACAGAAGAGAATAGGCCCATTAAATGCTATAATTACCTATAGAAAAATAATTATTTGTTAGCATTTATTATATCCCATGTGAATGTATTCATTAAGAAGAAATATTGGGAATTTTCTAATGAAGTTTGCAGAACTGGCTGTCTTCTGGCATATCATATAAACTAACCTGTTTTTAAAAAAATCTTTTAGTTTTTGCCAATAGGTAAAATTAAAGTATACACCTTGTCTATCACATTTTTAAAGGGATTTCATCTCCTCACCCCACTATGGGCCAGATTATGAACATGATGGTATGAGACAGTGTTGAAGCCAACAGTTTAGAGGAGGCAGGGGAACAAGTTAAAACAAACTTGGATCCCCAAGTGACCTCCTGGATTGGAGCTACCTCCATACTCTGGATCACATATGAGAAATAAATAAACTCTGTTTTATCTAAAGCATGGTATTTTGGTGGCTCTTTATTATATCAGTTTAGCATATACCCTAATTATATTTGCATCCATCAAATACAATGGATTATTATTTCCAAATAAGCAATGGTGTATGTCGGGTGTGTGTGTATACCAGATTAGATGACCAAAAACTCAACAAAACCCAATTTGTCCTTTTTTCTTTTAATATGGAGGGATCAACCTCCAGGGTAATAGCTGTCAGACTTTAACAGTTTTGGTTGTTTTTTTTTTAAAGATTTTATTTATTTATTTGACAGAGATCACAAGGAGGCAGAGAGGCAGGCGGGTGGGGGGGGGGGGAAGCAGGCTCCCTGCTGAGCAGAGAGCCCAATGTGGGGCTCCATCCCAGGACTCTGAGATCATGACCTGAGCCAAAGGCAGAGGCCTAACCCCCTGAGCCACCCAGGCGCCCCTGTCAGACTTTAGAATGCATAAGAATTTCCTGGGAAGTTTATTTAAAAAGGTAATTTCTGATACTACTCCCAGAGATTCTCATCTACTCAGGCTGGAGTGTGGTCTAGGAGTCTACATTTTTAAACAAGCAGTACAGATAACTATATACAAGTGGTCTGAGAAACTTTATGTATGGATTTGTTGACACCTTCCATAGAGAATTACATGTACTTTATGAAAAATATGGATATGTAACAGAATAACAAAGGATGTTTCTAATTTTTTAGCAGAAATATTTTGAATTTGATTAATCGGTTTATAAGTAATGATTTTATAAAGTTACTTTTATAAAAAATCAGTTTGAATTTAATTCTGAGATATGCACAAAACTTGAAATACTTAATCCTGTATGTTCTAAACATGATTGAAAAATGTTAAAATTATAAATATATAATGAAAAATTGAATAATGGGAAGTGATTGAGAATCTGAAATTTATACCTAAAAGATACAAAACTAGAGCTAGAATTTTTGCTGCAATATTCAGTTCTGTATGTAGTAAATAAAGGTTCTAAATTTTAAGCACATGTAAATTTAAGTATGGATTGACAAACTTAGTATTTGTTTCTTAGGTATTTCCATAACTTTCTGAAGCAGCAAGAGGTAAGAAAACAGATAAGAAAAAGGAAAGGAAATACTAAACTTAACCTCTCTTCAAATCCTCAAGTCTAAAAAAAAATTTTTTTTACGTTTTATTTATTTATCTAACAGATAGACAGAGATCACAAGTAGGCAGAGAGGTAGGCAGAGAGAGAGGTGGGGGCTGTCTCCCTGCTGAAGGGAGCAGGTTCCCTGCTGAACAGAGAGCCCAATGCAGGGATTGATCCCAGGACTCTGAGGTCATGACCTGAGCTGAAGGTAGAGGCTTAACCTACTGAGCCACCCAGACGACTCTAAAAAAGATTTAAAAGAAAATTTTATCTAATAATGCTCTGGAGGAAAACAAAAGCCAATCTGGGGAAAATTTAAAAAAAAAAATAAAAAAAAAGCAAGCCCCCAAACTACACTTTTAAACTCTTTCCCTCATTAAAAAAAAAAAAAAAAAAAATTATGTCTTCTACCTCTAATATGTATTTGCTGTGAAGAAAAAGGGGTCTATTTTTCAGCTGAGAACCTATTCCACTTCCTCAGAATGCAAGGAAAACATAAAAAGAGGAAAATTATGACCTAATGCAAATTTTTCTTCAAGGTAGTTACGTTCACTTCCCGGTGGGAAGCAGTTGACACAGGGAGGCCTGTGCAGCAGTAGAGACAAGTGTTTCTCTTCCAGGCAAGTGGCTCTAAATGCTTCTCTCACTCAAAGGAGGAAACAAGTGGGACTTCACATCTATGCAACTTAAAAGGAAAGAGGCGAAACTTTCACACATTGATTTTTTGTGTGTGTGGGGGGGTTTTTTGAATGGTTAAGTAGTTTCCCTGCAATGGACTTTTAAAAATGCTCTCTTTGGGTATTTTCATTCCAGTGGAAAGAATGTCCTTTACACTCTGATGTTAACATTATTAGTGAGTATAAACCTTTCTTTCCAAGAGACTCAAGAATTACTTTGTATAAACAGATTTCTAGAACCTGAAGTCTTATTTGGTATAAATGTAAATTTAAAAAGGAACTACCAATCAACAGTATCAAATTTCTTGACAACCTGTTATATATGTGGACTTGGGCAAATTAGCGTTATCTACTTTGCAATTATTATACTATTATCTACTTTGTAATTATCTACTCTGCAATCACAAAGCAAAAATCAAAAGTCGAGTATTTACGCAAAGATACTCTGTGTCATACTACTATGAGGACTAGTTGTGTAACATAATGTCAGTAATTTATTATGTGTCTGATGGAAGATTTTTAGGAAAAATAATTTTGAGACAAGCAAGCCAGGTTTTGTTAGTGAATTTTTGTATCATTTTTGAATAAACGCTATTGATGTAATTTTTTACTTTAAAATTAAGTAGCATAAAATAAGTGAATGGGTTTAAGAGGTACAAACTTCTAGTTATAAAATAAATAGTCATGGAGATAAAACGTACAGCACTGGGCTTACAGCCAACTAAAAATAAAAAGAAATAAGTAGCATTTTTCCCCCACTCAATGTTGCCACCACGTTACTATTCTCTAGTTGTGAAATATGACTTCATTATCATTAGAAAACTCTGGAAAGCTCTGATGATATAATACCTTTGGCTTCCCACTATAGTCCTCCTGTGGCAAGATGCTATCCTTTACATATATTTTGGTTTGTTACTTATCTTCCATCCCCAAATGCTTCTGAGCTACAATATTTCCTTCGATATTCTCCTTTGCTGTAATTGTCAACATTTTACTGAGGAAAAATGACCTAAAAACCCAGATCATTGAATTTTGTGGGTGACATTTTGCTTACTGATTGACTAAGAGATTTTCACATCAACAATATTGACAATATTTTGGGTAACTCATTAGACCCATTCTCAGAAGAAAACAAGAAAAGAAATACACCCCTTGAGATTATTTTTTACTCAACAAGTTCATATCTTAACATGTTAAACTGTTTCCCTTTGAGCAGAAGCAGAAGAGGGTAAGCGTGGAGACTAATTTACTGTTTGACAGTTTGTTATTCAAAACCAGGCTTCTGTGGCCAATTCTAAGTGGCCGAGGTTTGGGGTAACCCTTTTGTGGTTTTACAAGGGATTGTCCTTAAAATTTGAGTTTCTTAAGATGAATCCGCATATGCATCAGTGAAGACCACAGCTTAAGAGCAACCTTCCCACTCCCCTTCTATTTTAACCAATACATAAATGTGAGTTTAGCCACAAGAAATTGGCTGTACCCATAATGTCATGGTCCTCAGGAGATCTGCCAACTATTTCAAAACATAGGCATTGGTTGGTATCAGTGAGACAAATGGTATTTAACTTTGAACACTGATTTTGTAAGTGCTTTTGTTTCTACTGTACCTCATGGAATCTCATTTAAATATGTTTTCCAGAAGTGTGGTTACTACCATACTGATCTCTGAAAAAAGACAGGCACTTTACTTTTTAGAGGAGAAAATGTTCTCATCACATTAGGTTAAGGTCAATTTATGAACCCCAAATACTTTCCATTTCAGCATAGATTTTTTTCCATCTGTCCTGTGGACAGCTCCCTTAGGTAGAAAAAACATCTACAAAAACAAATATTTCATTTAAAAGGCCTGAATTTCCCTAGAGAAAGATAAATAAATTTTCTTTGTTTCATAAAAATTCAAAATTATGATCACAGTATATCACAAAGGAGACATTCATTTCCAAGGTCCAAAGTGTTTTCAGAAATTGTCCCCAAACAGCTTACATGAAGGATTATAATACATAATTGGATAATCTTCTTTTCTGCCATAAACGAGTAAAGTAAGGTTTCTTATAAAAAAACATATGCCAAAGATTTTTAAAAATCAGATCTATTTATTGTTTACCACTTAGAAAGATAATTATGTATGATTCCCTTCCTAAAGTGGTTTAACAGCCCTTCTCAATCAACATAAACCTTAGAAATCAATAATAAAGCTAACAAAGTCAATATCTATATTACATAATGGAACTTTTAATTTTGTTTCTTACATTCTTTTTGAAAAAAGATATTTTGATCCATAAAATGTAAGACCTGTCAGGACTTCCAGAATTTTTATTCATGTTAGAATATTGTGTACAAAAGTCCTGAAACCTGGGAAAATACTGGCATTTAAAGTTTTTAGATTGTAGTAACTTTTAAAAACCTAGCAACTTTTTCATGATATTTTAAAAGTTGAACAGAAGGTATACGTCTGTTAGGGACTCTTATAATTACATTAAATAACTTTTAATTTAGCAAATTCTAATTAATTCTTCTGCTTATTAGTTTACCTTTTAGGTATACCACCCTATTATTTGATAAGCATGAATTCAGAATTGATCATTCCTGAAGTAATAATCAAGAAATAAAGCCTTTAGCTCCTTTAGAGAAATCCCAGTAAAGGAACTGTGAGTCAGTGAGGGTCCCATTTGGAAACAGAGGGCATACTCAAATATGCCCTTTGAGAAGGGCCTTTGAGAAGGTTTTAATAAAGAGACATTAAAGATGTTTAGAGAAGACTTATGGAAATCACAAAGGAAAACACTATTATAACCCTGAAGCTTGAAGGGGCAAGATGAAGGAATGATTATCAGAACCCAAAAAGGGAGCAGTGTATTAAGTAAACCACCTTTAGGTGGGAGCTCTGACCTTGGGTAGAGGACAAAAACAATCCGAGATGACCTCACGGGGAAGGAGTCAGGAATCTGATCCCTTTGGGCTAAACTGCACTGTTTTCATGGTAGCCCGGTTGCAGATGGCTACTGAGCACTTGAAGTGTGGTTATAAGTGTAAAACATGCACTAAATTTTGAAACTTTAGTATTAAAAAGAATGTAAAATGTCACATTAATAATTTTACATTAATTATAATAGGAAGGGTAATATTTTAGACATATTCAATGTATATATTATTAAATATTAACTTACATTATTAAATATGTATTTATTATGTAACAGATAAATAATATGATTTTAATACTAATTTCATCTGCTTTTAATTTTTAAAATGTACTACTAGTAAATATAAAATACTTAGAAAATTATTAAAGTTAAAAATATATTTATGTAGTATCATATCATTTCATATCATATTATATCATATATCACATATATCATAGCATTTCTCTTGGAGAGCACTAGATAAACTCATCAGAAGTAAGAGGATATAGGAGTCCGTTGATAGAGTTTATTAGAGGCCAACTTCCTATAGCAGAATGGAGGATGATGGAAAATGTACCTAGAGGGGCCAACAAAAATATCTGACTTAGGCTGTTAATAGAGAAAATTATCACAAAAAGATTGCCTTAAGTAAGAGGATATATTTCTTGACAATTTCCATAGATGGGCTGTGGAATAATTTGTTAGCACATTTGTTTGGAAATTCCACATCAATGAAGACTAACATTTTTTAAAAAACAGCATTGGAAGTGAACTAAAGTTGACTCCTTTAGAATTTTAACTTTTATGCATTTTCCATGTTGTTTAATCTTAAATATAAATCAAAATTCATATTATGGAAACAACGTAGGTCTTTAAAAGATAGCTACAGCTGGGCATCTGGGTGGGTGGGTGGGTTGGGCGTGGGACTCTTGATTTCAACTCAGGTTGTGATCTCAGGGTGGTGAGACGAAGCCACACCTCAGGCTCTGCCCTGCCCATGGAGCCTGCTCAGAATTCTCAGTCCCCCTGCCCCTCTGCTGCACATGTGTTCTCTTGCTCTCTAGAAAAAATAGAAATAAAAATAAAAAAGTTAAAAGACAGGTACAGCAATCTTGACAAGTAGAAGATATAACAACAACAACAAAACCACAGCTTTTTAGGTTGGTGTTTTGATAAAAACATTTGATAAAAATTTAATAAAATATTTGAAAAGTTTTAGATAAAAAAGATTTGATAAAAAAATCTTGTTCAAAAATCTTTGTTTAATTTTAGACATTTATTTATTTGTTCGTCAAATATTACGTTTAAGCACTTTTTACATTCACCCATTGAACTTATAGTCTAATATTAGAAGAAAGATATTTAGCAAGTAATCAAGCACATAAATAATATTAACTTTATAGTTTTATATATTGTGAAGGAAGAATAATAGGTTCATATATAAATAATGACTAGTGTGCTTTTTAGATTATTTTTTAAAATTAGAATGGCAGATGAGTTTTCTATTGCTGTGCAACAGATTACCATAAACATAGCCATTTAAACATCAACTGTTAATTATCTTACGACTCTGCAGGTCGGAAATCTGGCACAGTGTGACTGCATTCTGCTCAGGGTCTCAGAAGGCTGAAATCAAGGTGTTGACTAGGATTTGTTCCCATCCAAAGGCTCTGTGGAAAAACATACTCTCAAACTCTGTGCTGTTATTAGCAGAATTCAGTTCTTTGCAGTTGTAAGACTCTGGTCCTTGTTTCCCTGCAAGCCCTCAGCCGGGGCTAGGCTTGACTTCCACATTCGTTGACTTCCTCCACCTTCACATCAGCGTCAGCATGTGAAATCCTTCTCATGCTTTGAATCTCTGATTTCTGCTAACAGCCAGGGAAAATTGTCTATTTTTAAAAGGCTCATGTGATTAGGTCAGGTCTATCCTGTTAATCTTCCCAATTTAAAGTCAACAGATTTGGGACCTTGATTTCATCCCCCAAATCCTTTCACAGCAGGAGCCAGATTCATGTTTGAGTAACTGGGAGAAGGCATGCATATATGCCAGGGCCAGGAACCTTGAGGGGCCATCTTAGAATTCTGCCAAACACACAGAAAGGAAAAATCCTCTCTGAGTTTTCATTTGAACTAAGACCTGGATGATGTGAAAAACAAAACAGAACAAAACAAAACACAACAACAAACAACAACAACAACAACTAGTCATAAGAACATCTGAGGGTCTGTCTCTGGGCTATCTACTCTGTTCCATTGGTCTATGTGTCTGTTTTTGTGCTAGTACCATGCTGTCTCGGTGATCACAGTTTTGTAATAAAGCTTGAAATCAGGCAAAGTGATGCCCCCAGCATTCCTTGGTGATTCCAGGTCTTTTCTGGTTCCATACAAATTTTAGGATTGTTCCAGCACTTTGAAAAATGCCAATGGTGTTTTGACAGATGGCATTGGAAGTATGGATTGCTCTTGACAGCATAGACATTTTAACAATGTTTATTCTTCCAATCCATGAGCATGGGATATTTTTCCATTTTTTTGTGTCTTCTTCAATTTTTTTCAGGAATGTTCTGTAGTTACTCAAGTATAGATCTTTTACTTCTCTGGTTAGATTTATTCCAAAGTATATTAGGTTTTTGGTGCTATTGCAAATGGAATAAATTCTCTAATTCCTCTTTCTACAGTTTCATTGTTAGTGTAAAAGAAAGCAACTGATTTCTGTGCATTGATTTTGTATCCTGCCACATTACTGAATTGCTGTATGAGTTCTAGTGATTTGGAGGTGGAGTCTTTTGGGTATTGTATGGTGACTAACATAAATAAAAAAATAAATATATAAATAAATAAATATCTCTCTGAGGGTGGGGGAAGTGGACATTATGGCCAGAGAGAATAGCAAGGGTCAAAATCCTGAGCCAAGGCAGAGATTTACAAATTCAAGGAGCAGAAAGAGGCTAGTAGGACAAGCCTGGTGTGAAGTATAAAGAGATGAGGTCAGAAAAGTAAGCAGACTCAAGATCAAGGGAAGGAATTTAGAATTTATTCTAATTGCAATAAGAAGTTATTGAGGGGTTTAAGTGAGATAGGGACATTTTGAAATGACTAAAGGAGATCTCTTCTTTCTGTAGTGCCCTTACAAAAATGCATACTTGGCAAATTCTGGTATATGAATTCTTTCCTGGTGTCCCCAAACTTTTTCCTGGTGATCTACCATACAGAAGTCAGATTCTTGGGCTCTTTTTTGTAATGAGTACAAGACATATATTTGAAATCTTTTTCATTGAATTTGTTTTTATAGTTTTGAGCGCTATGATACACTACTGTTATAGTTTTATAAAG
This sequence comes from Mellivora capensis, assembly GCA_004024625.1. NCBI lineage: Eukaryota > Metazoa > Chordata > Mammalia > Carnivora > Mustelidae > Mellivora > Mellivora capensis. The sequence goes on along the minus strand of PISX010017211.1, from coordinate 8,902 downwards.
TATTTATAAAAATAAACAAATATTATAGAGAGAGCATTAAAATTAAAGTCTTAAATTTCCTGATTACGTAGGCTCTGATTGAAAATAAGAAGTTCTGTCCAATTGGGGAGGGTATATGCTATAGTAGTGCTGTGAACTGTGTAAGACTGATGACTCACAGACCTGTACCCCTGAAACAAATAATACATTATATATTAATAAAATTTTTAAAAAATTTAAAAAGAAGTTCTGTCCAGGGGCCCTTGGGTGGCTTAGTCAGTTAAGCATCTGTCTTCAGTTCACGTCATAATCTCAGTGTCCTGGGATTGAACCCCCCATTGAGCTCCCTGCTTAGCAGGGAGCCTGTTTCTCCCTCTCCCTCTGCCAGCTTCTCCCCCTGCTTCTGGTCTCTCTCTGTATTAAATAAATAAATAAAATCTTTTTTAAAAAGGTCTAATTAAATACTGAAAAGACTTTTAAAAAATCTTTTATACAAATTGGAGGAAATGAATGAGATTTTCTCTTGCATGAGAAATGAATACGCTTTGTCCCGATTGTGAAATTTATTGATCTGAGAGGCTACTTTATTTGACTTTTGCCACTTAGGTAATTTCCATGTTTCTTTCTGCACCCAATGTTCGGGATCATCAGCATACCCTACCAAAAGACCTGATATTTGACATGATGTATATTTCAAATTGTCCGTTCCTCAAGAAATTATAAAGGGAATACAATTTCAAAAACTCTGGAAGTCTCTGGATGCATACGGACCATCAAGTTCTAGAAGTAAATAATGGCTGTCTACATATATCTATTATGCTGATGATGATTTTAAATATTTGAGTCCACCAAAGAAGTTTATATCATAGACAATCTTGTTAGGGCCTTTTACTTTTTATACTTCTCAAAATTTCTACCCTCTTCCTCTTTGTCTAGGCTCCACCCTTTATTGCCTTTCCTCATTTATCTTCTTGACCCATCTTCTGCTTCCCTTGCTGTCACACAGTCTTAATCACCATATTATACCTTTATATAATCTTTCAAGTGATCCGACCTATCTGGAAAAATCTCATCTATAAGTCTACTGTTAAGCCAAAGGCCTGCTCTGGACAAAAATAGGAAAAATTATCCTTCATGTGTCTTTAATCTTTCTTTTAAGTCTTCCTTGACTTCTTTTTAGCACCTCTGCTCTATCAAGTATCCATAGATCTCAGGACTTCTCTTCCAATGTTAAACCCCTACAGATTAGATTGGAAACCTCTCGTGTGTATTAAAGTTAAAGCAATTGATGAGTAGTTTTATGTGTGAGGGAGTGTCTGCATTTTAATATGGAGTAACTGGTTAATTCAAAGGTCTGAGGATTTAATCTTGAACTGTTCAGAACAATCAGGTTAGGTGCCAACCATGGTCAATGTTCCTGTGAACATCGCATTCTTTGTGCAGAGTCAGACACTAATATGACCAAAGTGGGTACCTGGCCAACGAAGGCCCACCCATAAAAATGTCTTTAACCTATAAGACTGATTGGTACAAAAGTTTCTGCCCAAGAACCAAACCAATTAACCGATTTCCTTCCAAAGTTTTGTCTGTAGATTTGTGGGAAAATTTCCCAGTAAGAGTACAAGAGCAGAATGCTTGGCCAGTCAGGATAAACAAAGATGCCATAGGAGAAAGACCATAAAGCAGAGAGAAAATAATAGAATCCCCTTTAAATATACAGAAAGACTCTTACTAAGTTCATAGAACAATAAAATTATAAAGGTAAAAAATGTGAAAGAGGTCTTTATGGAAGATTTCTTTAAAAATTTGTGAAATGCCCACCATTACACTGACATGGGTAGAACTAGAGAGGATTATGCTAAGTGAAATAAGTCAGGCAGAGAAAGACAATTATCATATGGTTTCACTCATATGAGGAACATAAGGAATAGCATGGAAGACCATAGGGGAAGAGAGAGAAAACTGAAGAGGGAGAAATCAGAGAGGGACACTAACTATGAGAGACTATGGACTCCAGGAAACAATCTGAGGATTTCAGAGGGGATTCCCCAAGAGGGGAGTGCAGGGATGGGGTGGCTGGGTGATGGGTATTAAGGAGGGCCCATGTTGTGATGAGGACTGGGTGTTATATGCAACTAATGAATCATTGAATGCTACACCAAAAACTAATGGTGTACTATACAGTGGTTAACATAATAAAACACAATATAAACAAATAAATAAATTTTTACAGAAGGGAAAAAAATGGACATCTGGTTTGATAGTGTGAAGTATAATAGAAGTGATTATATATTGAAGAGGGAGATATTATAAGGATTAGATATTTATTTTACTGTTCCCCATTAATTGAGTGAGAGTAGATGTCACACATACAAGTAAATTCTTTCCTGATCTATCTGAAATAACAAGGGCTTTGACGATACATGCTGTTTTTACATTTCATGGGCTAAAAGTATATTTAGAATGCATATAAGATATGTTTTGGGCCAGGGCAGAGTAGGGGAAGGAGTGTGGCAGAGGCATAGGCAATGGCCAAACTAGAAGTGACCTAGGGTGAAAAAGATAGCCCTGTTAATTTGTAGGAAATAAAACCCAAGGCCCTTGAAGACATGAGAAAACTTATATTAGGGTTAGAAGACTTCTATCTTGCCTTTTCTTTTCCTTTTTAAGTATAATTCCAAGACAGGCTAGAAACTTACTCAAAGTTTCATAATTACTTGGATACAGCTATACTGTATATGCAAGTAGTATTTTGGACCTTCCAAAACATCACCTCTGGTTCTGTCACCATTCAAGAGATCACTTCTCTTGTGTTTCATTTTAAGGTAGGCTTTTGATGTTAATTTCAAAAGGACTTCACTTGCTTTAAGTCAGGTTTTCTCAGACTGAATGTGAAGATTCTGATTTTCTAGTTCTCACAAGCTGCTACGTTGATATTAGTCTGCGGGCCATGCTTTTAGTAGCAAGGAATTAGGTTACTGGGATCTCAAAATTTATCCTAAAATACCAGTGGAAATCGGCAGGAAATTAATATTAGGTATAAAAGCCAAATGAATTCTCTTTCCCTAGGCTATTTATTTGTTGAAGAAAAAATTATCAAGATCTTCTAGGAGGAGAAAAGATTAAATATTTTACTGTCATTTCTATTATTATAATAAAACAATTACTGCATTTACTTAGAAGTCACTTTTCATATGCTCAAGCAGAGTTGTTTTCAAATGCACTTTGGACTATTTATATTGAGAGACCTTTTCCAAGAATAGACTCTTTCACTCTATCAGAATATTGTTCAAGTTTCTCAAATTTAGAAATACTTCTGGAGAACACTTTCAGTGAAATGTGCCTCCAAAATAAAATATTTCACCAATTAAACAAGTGGCAAAACATGTTTACTTTTAGTCCACAGGGGAAACCCAGCTTGTAGCATATGGTATTTGAACTTGTTAAACGTGCACAGAATGCTTTGTGTGACCCTTATGCTAGGATTGCTGATTTGCTTCCAGAGCTGCCCCACAGGGTCTTTTGCAACATAACCCAGGTCAGGTTGACGTGCTAAATAACTAACATTGCCAAGTGCCAACCAGAGAGAGCTAGCTGAATTATTTGGTACTGTCTTTTCTCATTGCAAAGGCAACAACTGCAGATTTATTAATTCAATGTGATACTTTATAATTAACATGGGAGCTATATCAAATGTCTAAATGTATACCTGACAGCAAGAGGGTGAACTTTGCTGAGCCTGGAAACTCTCTCAACAGAGTCTTAGGAGGTTCAGCTTTCCAACTATCAGTTAGTGGCTTAGAGAGTAAAAAAAATAGTAGTCATGCTGTTGCAATGGTGATTGCCCCAGCCCCTTCTTTCAGTTAATGAAGTGTTGAAAGTTCAAGACCTGTTATTGGTGGAACTAACAAGATCCCAAAGAATACTACTTGCTGGAAAAAGCCCTTAGGATTTAAACCTTATTCACAATCATGCCATCAGAACTGTATTTCATGTGCATCTGCTAGTTCATAATGTACCCATTCATGGATATCTGTTGATCACAAAAATGTAAGCTACTTGTGAGTAAAGATAATGCCACCTGTTTCTCTACTGAGATGATATACAGCCCTGTTCATTATAAGTGCTCCACATTGCTTGGTGAATAATAACAGGATGCAATCTGCATTCAGATGTTTTTTTTTTTTATTAGCTTCAAATTTTCTCTGCTTATTCCAAAAAGGTTTTCTTAGTCCTCTTCTAGCTTTCCTGATAATGGCTGGATTAAGTATTGGACTACCCCTCAATGCAGTTTGGATAAGTTCCATTATTCCATTATTGACTTTTCTAGAAACACACAAAAAAAGTGCAGATTATCTGGAGAGTCTGAATATCTTCCTGGATAATCCAAACCCTGAGGGTTGGTTTGGGGAATACAGTAGGAGGCACTGAGAAGGGAAGTCCTTCCTGCATTGGTTACAGAAGGACCAAAATTTACTCTTCTGTTTCTCCTCAAGCACATATATTCTGTGGGACTCAAGAAATGATCTATCTGGATATAAGTTTGCAAAGCTTTTTCTGAAAAAATCTCCCATGCACTTATTATTATATTATTAATATAATATCTTATATGTGATAGAACTAGGGCACTAAAGATGCCATCAAGGAATATTGTCCATGAATATTCCAACTATAATGGAAATTATTCTAATTATAGAACAAGGTCCTACAGTATTAAAGATGTACCTTATTCTGACCACCCCTAGACCCAATTACTTGCTATATAAAAATGGCAGATTAAAGAGAGCCAACCAACAGCAATACCCGATGTTCACCTAGTATCACTCCATGGGAGGCATTATGCTAAGAACTTTATATGCATCAACTTATTTGATATTCATGATAACCCTATAAGGTATATATAATTTTTGCGCTACTTTAGAGATTAGGAAATGGAGGTACAGAGAGACAGTAAGAACTTTACCCAGGGGGTTCCTGGGCAGCTCAGTTGGTTGAGCATCTGCCTTCAGCTTAGGTCATGATCTCAGGGTCCTGATCAGTGGGAAGCCTGTTTCTCCCTTTCTACACCCCCCCCACACTGTATATGCACACTCTCTCTTGTTATCTCTCTCTGTCTCAAATAAATAAATAAAATCTTTTAAAAAAGAAATATGCCCAAGGATACTCATCTAGTATGGACAAAGGGATTCAAATCCAGATTTACCTAATTCTAGAGCCCTCATTCTGATCCGTAGTATACGGTTTCTCTTCTAAACCAAGCTTCCCCTAAATGACAAATAGAAATAGGACTGTTGCCAGTTCTAAAATCACACTATAAAGGTGAGAATCTAAAGTAAATGCTTTCACCAAATTGGCATAAAAAGTTTTTTTAATTTTGTAAATATTGTTTTCATGTCTTGAAAAGATGGTTTTATAGCAGAATAGCCTGAGGAGTAGTGGGGATTTAACATAAATTTCACACAATCTCTAGCAGAAGTGAAGAGGGAATTTTTATTTGTTGATACCCCAAAAGATACATTTAAGATGGTATACATGGCTACAAACATGCCATATCCTACTGAGAGAGCAATTAATGTAAGTCTACTCTCATAACAATAACAATGGAGATTTTAAAAGAACTAACTCCTATTCCCATCCTGACTTTGGTCAACAGATTAACTTTTCCTTGTGCTTCATGACTTTACATGGTTGAATCATAACGGATGAAATATTTAACTCTATATAATTTACTTAGCACTGGATATTATCATTTTCTCTTCTTCTTGTACAGTCTTATGATTTACAAAGTGTTTTATGTATTTAATGTTGATATGCATTATATAAACATTTCATTACTGAGCATATTTCTTCCCCCTTTCTTTTCTTCTAAGTATCTGAAATGACTATCTTATTATATATAGCTCACTTTTCCTTCCTTCCTTCCTTCCTTCCTCTCTTCTCCTTACCCCTCCACTCCCCTCCCCTCAACTCCTCTCCTCTCCTCTGTCTCCCTTACTCCTTCTCTTTTTCTGTATTGTTAAGATAAATTGTGAAAAGTGATCAAATAAAAAGATTTTTCAACTCTTGAAAATTTGCCAACTTGCAAAATGTACCAATTTTTGCTGAAATTAGTAATGTACGTACCATTTCTTTTCATTCATTACCAGAATAGTTCATTATAATTTTAAATAGTAGAATGCTTTTTTATTAGCAAAAATTCTACCTTTTGGGGAGAATTCCTTTTAAAGGTTTTCATCTTTTGCATTTTTAGAAAAGTTAATCTTTTGATTATTAAAAATGCTCAATATAGTTCTCTTTCTAGAGATAGACTACCAAAATCAGACTATTCTCCACCATCCATATCTTCCCAAGATATATGAAGCATATGGCAATCTTTGTCAAATTCTCTCTCCCGTTTTTCCACTGGAACATTGCACTGCTACCTTAGTCTAGGAAAATAAATTCTCTTGGGCTTCCTATTTTTTTTTCACCACAAGCTGAATTTGCATTTAGAGGTTCCCATTTTCTTTCTCTTTATGTTACCCAATAGATACCACAAAGTAACTGGCACTAGAGAATTCCTGTGGCTGTAATTACAAGAAGAAGCTAACCTCCAAAGAACCTGGTGTTTTTATGTGAAGAGCTAATCAGCAACTAGTACTGATTTGGATTCACACATTCTCCCTTTGATGAGGAGGGTGATGGACAAGAGTGGATGGCTGAAAACTCACTTTTTGGAAACGGTATCACAACTTATTTACTCAATATTATTATTGTGAATAATGTCTTTTTTTAAATTTTGAGAAACTTTTTTAATTTTGAAAAATGTCAAAACTGCAGTTGAATTACAAGAGTTAAAACAATGAACATTTGTAGATTCTTAATCTACAGTCACTAATTGTCAATATTTTGCTCCTTTTTAAAATACTTTATATTACATTTTTCTCCTGAGTCAGTTGAGAGTAAGATGCATGATATCACATTACTTACCCCTCAATACTTTAGCATATATATCCCAATAATGAGAGTTTCTTCTACTCAACCACAATATTTTTATCACTCTCAGAAAATGTACCATTGACACAATACTATTGTCTCTATATAGCCCATATCCAAATTTCTCCCATTGTCCCAATGCCTTTACATCTTTTAAAAAAAATTGGGATTCTATCAAAGATCATCTATTTTCTTTAGTCTACTTTAATCTAGAAGTTTCTCAGTGTTTATTTTTTAAAAATCTTTCATGACATTGACATTTTTGAAGGTTCTCAGACTTATCCTCACTGTCTTTTTGAAATATGGAAGATGTCTTTTTGATTGTCATATCAATCTACTTTTTTTCAATCTACTTTTGAAATAATTTCGCTCTATGTGTTCCTTTTATGCCCCCCCTGCCCCCGCCATCTCCATGTCTCTCCCCTTTATTTAGAAAGCCCCTTTCTTCTTTTTCAACAGTTTTGGGGATTTTTTTTTTTTGGTTTACATTTATTTTTTTCCTTTTTTTCTTAACCAACTTTCCTCCTTCCCTATAGGCAGTCATCTGTTTCCTTGAGATAATACTATTTTTGGTTTGGTATTGGTTTGGTTTGGTATTACTCATCTTTATGACTCTTAAGCACCTCCCTTTACGACTATGTGCTCCCTGCAGAGACAAACTCTGTTTTATGAATATTTTCTAAAGTGTAGTTTAAATTATCCTTTAAGACTGACACTTGCTTTCTGTCAATTTCCCAGCTCTTTCTCCTTTATGTAGATCTTAACTGAAGTCCTCATTTTCTGAGTTGCCCTAATCTAGAAGTTTACTTTTATTAAAATTTATAGTATTGTATACTTGACTCTTTGGTAGAGAATTGGTTTTTGGCACATTTCTGGTTCAACATTCATGAGACTTCTGTCTATTTTGGTTAACACAAACCTTGAATTTAAAGTTTAAAAGAAGCAAAATAAGCTTATACTTCCACAAACCTATGTGTTAAAAAATGGCTATTATAAAATGGCATTCCGGTTATTTCAAGATAATCTGATCAAATGCATCTTAGTAGAAAGAATGAAAGATCTGGAGGGATCTTAGAGATAATGAATTTATAGCCCCCAGTTTTCAGAGGAGGAAACACAAGCCAAATCACTTAAGGTTACAACTGGTTGGTTGCAGAGACAGCCACTGTATCCCTATTCTCAGTTCAAAATAATTTCTTTTGCTCTCATGGTGCTTCGGTTTAATACTACCTTAAAAATAATATTCAGATATATAACAGAAATCATTGCAAAGCACTTGGAAAAGTGTGATAACAAAATGTTAGAAGGCCAGTCACAGCTTCATTAGCTGTATTTTCTGATAGCTTTAAAAATATAGTCTTGCATGGGGCACCTGGGTGGCTCAGTGGGTTAAGCCTCTGCCTCCGGCTCAGGTCGTGATCTCAGGGTCCTGGGATCGAGCCCCGTATCGGGCTCTCTGCTCGGCGGGGAGCCTGCTTCTCCCTCTCTCTCTGCCTGCCTCTCTGCCTACTTGTGATCTCTCTCTCTGTCCAATAAATAAATAAAATCTTAAAAAAATATATAGTCTTGCTTTAGAGATGGAGGCAAACCAAGAAAAAATCTTAACCATAGAGAACAAATTGGTGGTTACCAGAAGGGAGGTGAGTGAGGGATGGGTTTTATGAGATGGGGATTAAAGAGTGTGCACTTGTGATGAGCACGGGTAATGTATGGAAGTGTTGAATCAGTATATTGTACACCTGAAACTAATATTACACTGTATGTTAACTAATTGGAATTTAAATAAAAACCTAAAAAATATATATAGTCTTGCTTTGATGGTTATGGCTACAGACCCAACATTTATTGAATCATTGCTTTGTATCAGATAATGTTCTAGATATTTGACATCCATTTATTGATGTAGTGTTTACAATATTCCCCAAAGTTGGCACATTATTATCTACCT
>PISX010017210.1:0-44011 GCA_004024625.1 Mellivora capensis | reverse complement strand
GATCCCAGGACCTTGGGATCATGACCCGAGCCGAAGGCAGAGGCCTTAACCCACTGAGCCACCCAGGTGCCCCAAAGTTGTGCATACTTTGTAAAAAAGCACTTTTCCTCCCTACTCTAAGTATGTTTAAGTTAAATAAACAACCTATAATGATAGAAAAATTTTGACAAGTTAGAAGTCATAAAAATTCTGGAAGAAAGTATGTTCTACTTTTTTACTTTTCAAAGTTCAATAAATTTGAAATATTAATATTTCTTTAAATAAAAACTACTGAATTTACCTTTTACTTGAATGAAAGAAATAATTACAGTGACATTTCTAGGGGTGCCTGCCTGGCTCAGTCAGTGAAGCATCTGCCTACAGCTCAGGTCATGATGGCAGGGTCCTGGGATCAAGCCCCATGTTGGGCTCCCTGCTCAGTGGGTAGTCTTTCCTCCACTCCCCCTTCCCCTGCTTGTGCTCTAAAAAAAAAAAAAAAAAAAAAATCTAAAAAATAAATAAATAAAAAAAAATAAAGTGACATTTCTAATACTCAAAAGTAAACACTCATGTGTAAGTTTCTGTGTGGATTTAAGTTTTTGATTCCTTGGTATTTACTCAAATCAGATGAAAACACGTCCACACAGAAATACCTGCACAAGGATGTTTACAGCAGCTTTATTGGTAACTACTAAAACATGGAAGCAATCGAGATATTCTTCGATAGGTAAGTAGATAAATTATTGTATGACGAGATAATGGAATATTATCTGGTATTTAAAAGAAAAAAGTTACCAAAGCTAAGAAAAGACATGGAGGAAACATAAATACTTACCACTCATGAAATAAGCCAATCTGGAAAGGCTACATACTATATGATTCCAGCTATATGACATTATGGAAAAGGCAAAATTACGGAGATCAGTGGTTGCCATGGGTTATGGAGGGAAAGGAAGTGATGAATAGGCAGAGCACAGAGGATTTTTGTGGCAAACTATTCTGTATGAAACAATGGTGGATACATATAAATTATACATTCGTCAAAACCCAAAGGATGTATAATACCAAGAGTGAATCCTAATGAGAAATAATGAAAAGCATCGATTCATTGATGTAGCAAATGATACAAGATGCTGATAGTGGAGGCAGTTATGCATATGTGGTAACTTTCTGTTCAATTTTGCTGTGAACCTAAAACTACTCTAAAAAATAAAGTTTTTTAATTAAATAAACAGTAGATATCAGACAATAAATAATGAACATTAAAAAAAATCACTTACTACTGTTTCCTTGGCAGGAGGAGGCTTGATCTGTTGACTAGGAATCAGAACAAATGTCAGAGTACCATGCATATCAGACTGTAATAGAAAGATGAGGTTATTTTAAAAATCTATCTTTATAAAAACGTTCTATGATGTTATGAGATGAATATTCCTTAAACTGAACTATTCTGGATCCCCTAGAAGACTTCTTAAAAAGTTGGTAAAGATGAATGCCATTTCATCAGGGAGCATAAATTAGACTTTCCATGGATTCCATTATAGTAGAACTACCCAGGAATGTGGCATTCTGTAGTTCTGGTCCACTGGAGAAAGCCACATAAGCCCAGAAGTCTTTGGTTTTTGTTTTCCATTTAGTGTAAGCTTAGGAAGATTTCACAGTGAAGGTTTGGAAGATACCACAGTGCTGTAACAATTCTGGGTTATCTACTCTGGCAAACATCAACTTTAATACAGTAGAATTTGAAAGAGTAATTGTGAGAATTAGAAAAGTGATACAAATACACAAATATACTCTTACTTCCCGGATACCTGGTCTCTGTCACCCGCTGTTTTTTTAACTGTATAGTGTTACTGTTAACTATTATTTCCCAGTACGCCACTGACTGACTTGTTCAGATACCTCCAGCCTGAACAGTAATCACAACTTCTAGTCCTGACATTGCAGGAGTGGTGCTCAAGAGAGACAACAGCCAATAAAACAAGGCCTAAAAACAACTACTGACACTGCTTTACCAAAGCAATGAATGAGGATAGGTGAAAGTAAGGATGTTTTCTAGATTCTTCAACAAACATCAGCAGATAGGAGAGATTCTACTGTAATACTGATGCTAAGTAAATGAGAATATGAATCTGGTTTGTGGATACATACAAAGTGATCATAAATTACCCTCAAAGACTAACTTTAAATGGCTTCCTGATTATACTGGCACTGTCCAACAGAAACTTCCACGATGATGGAAATGTTCTATATCTTAATATGGAAGGCATCAGCTATGTACTGCTCCTGAATACCTGAAATGCAGCCAGTATGAATGGGGAATAAATTTTATTTAAATCTTAATAACTAGCACATGTAGCTAGTGGCTATTATATTGGACAGTGTACATTAATACCATGCTATTACCTAATATTGTTAAGGAAACACCAATCAATTGAAGAAAATACAAAAAAAAATGAACTTAAAAAATGATGAGGGCATGGACTTTGTTTTGTCACTATTTTCCTAGTGGCTAGCACGTAATAGGCACTCAATAAGTATATGTTGAAGAATTAGTTATATTAGTGATTTCAGAGGCAAATAAAATATACCTAGTAGTAATAATAAAGCTCAAGATAAAAAAATGTCAGTGGTAACCACACCAAAATAAAACTCTACTAAAAAATACTGTGGGAATAATTGTATCATGTGAATTTTAGGCTAGAAATTGTCTAGTATTCTTAATAATTTTTTAAATATTGCATTTTTAAGTAAATAACGAAAAAAAACCCAGCTTTTAAGAACCTATCGGTCATTCGTCTGTATCAACTTACCAACAAGTCAAAAACCTCATTAACATCTTTCCCTCGAATTTCAATGCCATTAATTTCCAGAACCTCATCTCCTTCATGTAACAGACCACTCTTCTCTGCAGCACCTCCTTTTACTATCCGACTAATGATGACAGAATCCATTTCATTACGAACTGTAGCACCCTAAAAAAAGCCAGTATCTAATTTTAAAATGTACTTTTTAATTAAACATTTCTTCATTTAAGACTTTTCTACTCAACAATATTAGCCTTCATTTATCTTGAGAAAAAAATGAACTTTACACAACTAGAGTAAACATGATAATTAGCTTTGAAAGTTGACCATTTTCCTTACAAGAGTTTCTGCTTCTGCTAAGCTGTATTCATTTGAATTCTAAAATCAAGCAGACTTCTGAAGTATACAACAGAAAAATGCACTTACATAACAATAATGTGAAGACCTAAAATCGAATTTGTTCTATATATGCTGGATGCTATTCAAATGGTTATACTATACTTAGATATAATCAGTGTATATGACATAACTATAAAAGTCCTTTCTAAAAATTCAGAATATGATTAAGGGATGAAAAATCTCAAATATTATTAAATATTATAGCAGCACCATTTCAAATTAAAATGTATTAAACGTTCACAACTGAAATATATGCATTTAAAAAATTGAAATATGAAACACAGAATAAAGCTTAAAAGTAGACAGAATATGTAAAATTTTTCTCCTAAACTTTTACTTTAAAATTTTGTTATAACTTTCCCGGTTTGTTTTTTCTGGTGGGGAAAAAACCTAATTACATAAACTGCCCATAAAATACAGCCCTTATTTTATGTACCAAACTATACAAGACCTAATTTGAAACATGAAGATTCAAGACTATATCTCTGAAAATAAAAGAAAGAAAATTAAGGCAACTGCAGCAGACTTAGAAAAGAGATTGAAGAAGTTTTATATATAAAACATTAAAAATGCTGGCTAGCTGAACATAAAAAAATAAAAACATTAAACAAAAATTTTTTTTAAACAAATATTAACATTAAGGAATACATCTAAGTATATGTGAACTATATAAGTAACTGTATTTCAACAGAATTAATGAAATTTAAAAATCAGAATTTCTTATTACTGTTTTTTTTTTAAAGCTGGGAGAATAATGAAGCAGATAACTTGTCCCTTCTTTGTTCCTCAATAATTATTTTACAAGCTATTATTTTCATCAAATTATAGGTAAGAAAAGGTAAACAAATTTTTCTCAATTGAATAAGGACATAAAAGAACTCCAGGAAATCAACCTCAGAAAAGAAAACCTAGGGGCGCCTGGGTGGCTCAGTCGTTAAGCATCTATCTTTGGCTCAGGTCATGATCCCAGGGTCCTGGAATCGAGCCTGCACCCCGGGCTCCCTGCTCGGCGGGGAATCTGTTTCTCCCTCTCCCACTCCCCCGGCTTGTGTTCCCTCTCTCGTGGTGTCTCTCTCTGTCAAATAAATAAATAAAATCTTTTTAAAAAAGAAAAGGAAAGAAAAACTACCAGAAGTGCACAGAGGTCTTCAACTGTCTGCCATACATAAGATCCCTGTGTAGAAAGGATCTCAGATCAGAGATGTGGAGCACTTACCAGTGGAATATCTCGAGCCTTTTCTATACGAACTATTTTTACAGTTTCTCCTCCATACTGGCCAATGCTTTCATAAACTCTCTCATCTGTAAAGGGTTCTAGCTGCATTTCCTGCTCAGCGACCTTATCGTGGGCCAGTAAAAGTGCCTGTTTCAAAGAAATACACAGCATTTGAAGTAGCAGCACGATCTATTTCTGTAGAGAGAATTTAATCACTCAGACTAATATTCTAAGCCTTAGGAGATAATTATTTAATTACATTACATGTAATATTTGTAATATATATATTATTACACCTACAAAAATAATTATTTGTATATTCAGATCTGCTTCCAAATTTTCTAATTGAAGTACAGATGCAACCCTGTAGCTCTTATAGCTATTAAAAAAGATGTGTTACATATAGCAAGGTAACTCTGGGATGGGTTATGAAAGTCTAAATGCTTATTAAACTTCATAGTAACAAAATCAATTTAAAGGCCCAACATGGAAAATATAACCAAAAAAGGGAATAATTTTTGTATAGAAAACAAAGTTATTTCAAAACTAATGTGATTAATTTTAAATATAAAATTAATTTTATATTTTTATAAAAATATTTTTATATAAAATATAAATATATTTATAAAAATAAAAATTAATTGTACATTTAAATATATTTAATATAAAATATAATTTTATATTAAATTAAAATTTAAATATAAAAGTATGTAATCAAAAAATAATGTATGTGTATACAATTTATTCCAACACAGTAATTATTTTGCAGTGTGAGTTATAAACCAAACAGGCTGCAGAGGTAATGTCTGAGGTCTCTTCAAGCCCCAGGAGACTTATCAGAGACTTTGAATACTGGAAAAATCACATATATCATTCTGTTCATGTTCTACCTGAATATGTGGCGCACTCAGCAAAGCAGTTAATTCTTGTCCTTCCTTCTGGTGTACTGCCTTCAAAACAGTTTGTACCTAAGAAACATATGATTATTTTTCCTAGATTATAGGAAGTATCACCAACATCTCCACAGGTATATTTAAAAAGGTACAATTTAAACTTGTAAGAAACTACTTGTAAGAAAGAAAGGCACTATAAAGAATTGTAAGAGAAAAAAGGAATGTGTTTCTTCTCACACAGTTTTCAACCTTGTTATCATTGTTCACAGCACTCTTTATTTAAAAAACACATTAGATTTTGGTATTTACAACTATGAATTTACAACTATGAATACTTGCTTCTTGAAAGGTTTTCTAGCATACTACAAAATAGACTAATAATGACTACATAAGGGAAGAAAAACTATTCTAACAGTTAATGGTTATAGTTTTAAAATCACATGTTTAGGGGTGCCTAGGTGGCTCAGTGGATTAAGCCGCTGCCTTCACCTTGGGTCATAATCTCAGGGTCCTGGGATCGAGCCCCACATCAGGCTCTCTGCTCGGCGGAGAGCCTGAATCCCCCTCTCTCTCTGCCTGCCTCTCTGCCTACTTGTGATCTCTCTGTCAAATAAATAAATAAAATCTTTAAAAAAAATAAAATCATATGTTTATACAATTATATATTAAATCAGAGATGACACTTTAAAGCGTCACAGACTAACGAGATAAACTTACATGAGAGTAATGGAACAACTACCATGCCACAGGCGCTGGTAATTACATTAAAAAATCTGAAGTTGAACAATTCTTGTATTCCTAAGATGAATGCCACTTGACTATGATGAATTTCTTTTAGCCTTTATTCCCTTATCTGTAGAATGGCACCTACCATTCAAGGTTCTTAAAAGATTCAGATAATCCATATAAACTGCTTAGCACGGTACCTAGGCACCCCATAAATTACTACCTTAATATATTTCTAGATGTGAGTTATTCATAGTCACATTCATTCTAAGATTTCTATGTTAACGTGCCTAAACTGGATCAGCCTCTACTTGTTGAGTGCAGTTATGTACACTGGTTTACAAAACTACTGTCTGGTTTTAGGATCTAAATTGTTACTATCCTAGTACACTGGGTTGGGAAAAAGTCTGTATTATAATGGTTTAACACAAGAATTTTATGTTCTTTAATGTTTTGATAGAGCTTGTACATAAATTCATCTAGGAATGGTAGAGTTTTTAAGGGTGGGTTTCCTACTGTTACTGGAATTTTTTCCTTTATAGTAACTTATCAAAGGTTTCTCTACTTTTTTATACTTTTCAAAAACCCAGCTTCTAAGTTTAAATCTGTTGTTCTTTCCATTTAAATAATCCAATTCCTTTCCTCTGCTTTAGTTTATTCCCTTTTTAAATTTCTAATCATTTAGGCTGGATATTCTGTTCACTTAAAAATTTATTTACTTAGTAATTTAGAAAGAGTGCTAGTGGGGGGAGGGGCAAGAGGGAGGGAGAGAAAGAATCTCAAGCAGATGCCCCACTGAGCTTGGAGCCCAATGCAAGGTTCCATCCAATCCAGGTCAGATCATGACCTGAACCAAAATAAGAGTTGGATGCTTAATTGAGCCACCCAGGAACCCCCAGTTCATTTATTTTCAATCTTTTCTTTTACCACAAATATTTTAA
Source organism: Mellivora capensis (assembly GCA_004024625.1). Taxonomy (NCBI): domain Eukaryota; kingdom Metazoa; phylum Chordata; class Mammalia; order Carnivora; family Mustelidae; genus Mellivora; species Mellivora capensis. The sequence continues at coordinate 37,050 of PISX010017210.1, read as the reverse complement.
GGTAAAAATTTTGCTTTGTGGATTATTCTTCCCCAAATATGACTCTATGTTCTCTGCGTCAATACCACTCAATTACCCACCAAAAATAGTGCTTTGCAATAATTCAGCTAACAAAACCAAAATTATCACCATTTATTAAAACATATAAATTCATATGTAGTGTTTTTTATATAAGTAACTCATGATTAAAACAGTAATTCTCTAATACTTCTTCTGGCTATTTTAAATCATTTTTCTAGTAATTCCCCTATCAAACCTAAGAGATGATTATTTGGGGATTACCTAATTTGACCACAAGTGGATCAAAGCAATGACAGTTCCCAAACCAGCCTGTTTCTTGTTCTGGTTCCTAGACAAACATGTTTCTAATTGTAGAGTTCTGTATGTATAAACAGGATAGCTAGCATAGCAATTATTATCTTCTTCAAGAATTCTATTAAAGCCTTACTAATGGACTAGCGCAGTAACCCAAAACTGTGGGCAATTAAATGTTGCTTTTTCAGATAAGGTGTCTTTCTTTTTAAAATATATCAAAAATCTAGGCTAATTTAAAATGAACTTTATAGGGGTGGCTGCATGGCTCAGTCGTTAAGCGTCTACCTTTGGCTCAGGTCATGATCCCAGGGTCCTAGGATCAAGCCCCACATCAGGCTCCCTGCTCTGTGAGCCAGAACCTCCTCCTCTCCCTGCAGCAACCCCTGCTGTGCACGCGTTCTCTCTGTCAAATTCATAAATAAAATCTTAAATAAAATAAAATAAAATAAACTTTATAGTCTCTGATCCTGAAGTTTTGATAGCTTGGAAAAAGTAATTGAGGGGAAAAGAAAATTCTGGATTAAAAATGTACTAAGGGTACATAGTGTATAACAAATCAACTCAATAATAATTTTGTATACAGACATTTTTTTTCCTTTTCCTTTTAAATCCTTTCCCAAACATCTCTGAGATCTTCGCTTCTACAGAAATGTAGAGCTCCTCTTAAGTGTTTATTTATTTCCTTTCCCTATTAGTCCAGATGCTACCTATTTTAGTGTCCTCACATATCATCAGCTACTTCTACAAAGGACTAAGGAATTAAAAGGCTGTGCTTATATTGTACTGCTTCCTTTCCACTGGCCTATAAAAATGCTCTAATCTCTTTATCTTTAAAAAGAAAATACCAAAAAAGAAAAAAAAGGGTAAAAAAATACTGTTGGGACACCTGCGGGGCTCAATCGGTTAAGTGTCTGCCTTCCACTCAGGTCATGATCCTGGGGTCCTGGGACTGAGCCCCACATTGGGCTCCCTGCTCAGTGAGGGCCTGCTTCTCCCACTCCTCCCCGCTTGTGCTCTCTGTCACTCTCTCTCTCTCTCAAATAAATTAAATCTTTAGGAAAAAAAAAGGAAAGAAAGGAAATACTCTCCCTGAGCTAATACCTTTTTCCAACTATTTTTCTCTATTTCCTTTCAGAGCCAAAATCTTTTTTTTTTTTAAGAAAAAATTTTATTTAAATTCAATTCATTAACATATAGTGTATTATTAGTTTCTGGGGTAGAGTTCAGTGATTCATTAGTTGTATATAACACCCAGCACTCATTACATCACGCATGTACCCTCCTTAATGTCCATCATCCAGGTACCCTAGTGATACCCCCCCCTTCTCTTCTCTTCACCCGTTTTTCATTTTTAAACTAATTTTTTAAATTATAGAAATGGTATATGTTAAATGTGAAAAACTGGAAAATAGTTAATCAAAAAGAAGGGAATAAAAGTCATTATAACCCTCAAACCCAGAGAGACTCATTTGGTATATATCTTCCTATACTATCCTTATCCTTGTTTATACCAAAATTCACCACAAGATATATATCTGACAAAAGGACCTGTAACTAGAATACATTAAGAACTCTTACAACTCCATTAAGACCAAGAATTTAACTTTTTAAATGGGAAAAAAATCTGACAAACTGTTACAAAAGAAGATAGGGCAATAGCCTATGAAAAATGCTCAACATATGTGAATACAAACTAAAATGATATACCCTTACCCATCCACTAGAATGATATATAGGAAATAACTCAAACATCCATTAATAGGTGAGTGGTTAAACAAACCATGGGATACTTATATAATAGAATACTACTTAATCACAAGAAGTTACAAAAATCTGATACCTGTGACACATGGATGAATTTGAAAAAGTCAGACATAAAAGACTACATATTATCTTATTCCATTTATATGAAGTGCCCAGAAAAGGCAAATTTGTAAAAACAGAAAACAAATCAGCAAAGGCCTAGGGCCTGGGGAGTGGGAGGGAGGTGGTTATTATTTGTAAAGGGCCACGAGGGAGCTTAGTGGAATCATGCATGTTTCTATAATCTGACTGGTGACAGACTGATAACACAGGTGTAAATGCCAAAACATACTGAACTCTTCAATCAATGCACCCATTTTAAGCATATGTAAATTGTATCAATAAAGTTGGTTACAAAAAAAAATATGCCCGTAACCCCAAAACTATGGGAAAATCTGTTTATTCATTACACTTACTTTTATTGAAAGGAGATCATGCTATTTATACAATTCTGTAAGTCCTCTGATTTGATATTAATTTTAAAAATATTTTATTTTTCCCTGTCATTAAATGTCCTTTTCAATTCTAGAACAGAATTATAAACATTTGAGTCTTGTTGGCTGTCATTTACAGGATCAAGTCTAAGTTCCTTAGCATCATCTGACTTTTGCTTCTTTTCCAGTCCTATCACCTGGCATTCCTCATGCCTTAACCTTTTTGGTCCAGCCAGCCCTAAACTTTTTTTTGTTCTCTCCATGCATCAGGCTGTCCTCCTATGATGATTATGAACGCTCCCTATGATGTAGCTCTCCCAGCTACCTGAATTGTCTTATCCTATTTGCTTAGATAACATGTATACTCAAGTTTGAACACATTTAAAATTATTGATGGGACTAGACTGAGCTCATTGAAGATCGAACTTACCATTTTCAGCTTTGTTATTTGGCTATTGCAGAATGCCTGGCAAACAGCACTCAATGTTTGATGAATTCAATCAGAGAGAGGGCAGTAAGTCATCCTTGATGCCCCCTTTATGTTTATCCTCCATATAGGAACAATATGTCCAATACTATTAGTCTTCTACTTAAATATTTCTTCACTTCTTATTCAATTGCTATTCAAAATCTTACATCTGGACAATTACAACAGCCTCCACACTTTATGCCTCCATTCTTGACCTCACACAACTTATAAATTTCTTGCTTTAAACTTTTCTTTATAGTGACTTTTTCATATTTAATTTGGGAAACACACAAATATCAAAATAGAAAATTACCTATCTATCCACCACCTGAAGACAGCTTTCTGAATAATTTATTTCTTCCAATATTTCTGACATGCATGTTTGAATAGGATATGTTTGCATGCATACAAATTATATCCACATTTTAACAGGCTTCATGTTAAATATCAAATAAACCAAGGTTTTTCTACCTCAAAGTAATTCAGCCTATTCAAATTAGAAACAACTTCATAGGTTTGCTGTTCTCCCACAACTTTATATTTCATTACTTCTTCCTGTTTCATTGTACTAGCTAGTGCCTCTAGTGTTGAATAGTAGAGGTGAGGGTTGTAAACGGTCTTATTCCAGGCTTAAAAAGCAGTATGTTGGGTATTTCACCATTACACAGGATGCTCCCTGTTGATAACTGATATTATTATTATTTTTTCAGGTATCTTTTCTGCATCATCCAGTTGATCATATGGTTTTCTCCTTTCATCTATTCATGTAAGTTAATTATTTAAAAATATTTAGCAACATAGATCCATCATAAGTTAAATTTAAACTTATTAATATGGCTTATCCAGCCCTCAGGATATGGACTCTAACTTTTAAGATTATATTCTACCCTTTACTCATTGTTGAAGAAATATGCCAGACTTCCTCAGTCACTATGGTCTTCGAACCCGATGGAATGGCTTTTCCTCTTTCCTAGTCTTCCTAATTACCAATCATCCTTCAAGACTCAGCAAATTAAATTTTCTTCTACATTTCTTCCTTTCTCCCATCCTCTCCCCTTAAATCAGGCACACCTATCTCATGCTCTTGGTACCTTACAAATACTGCCATCATAGTACTTCTCATCAGACTGTAATATTTTATTCATTATTCTTCCTCAGTAAGACACAACTTTCACTGGTCAATGGACACCTGTGTTGACTCCAGTTACTATGTAAATGCTATAACTAGTATTTGTACTTAGTCTTTGTATTGATATGTTTTCATTTCTCTCAGGTACATACCCAAAATGGAACTGCTGGGTTATAACATATAGGTACGTTATGTTTTAGTTTGCCAAACACTTTCCACAGTGGCAATACCAATTTATACTCTACCAGTAATGTGTAAGAGTTTCAACTGTTCCATAAGTTCACCAATATTTGATATTGTCAGACCCTTTTTAAAATTTTAGTCATTTTGGTGTCTATGCAGTGGTATCTCATTTTGTTTTAATTTGCATTTCTGTTAGCTAATGATCTGAACACCTTTTCATACTTATTGGCTATTTGGATTTTCTCTTTTGGTGTCTCTAAGTCCTTTGCCTATTAAAAAAAACCTGAATAGTCTTTTTCTTATTAATTCATAAGAGTTCTTTTGGATTCAAGCTTTTGTTACATATATATACCTATATATGTATGCACATGTATATATCTCAATATCTCAAAAATCAGCTAATAAAATACTATTTTGTAGTCTGCTGGCTTACATTTTTACTGAGTAAGCAAAAGTTCATTAAATGAAACCCAAGTTTTCAACCTTTTCTTGATAAAAGCACTTTAGTTACAAAAAAAAAACCTTGATTTGTGATTATTTATATTCTAGATTGTCAAAAATTAAATCCGGATCTCAATATAAGTTTTCATAGGCGTTATTATCTATTACATAATACCTACTGTTTAACCCAAAAACTATAAAAATACTATCTAAAAAAGCTATAAAAACAAAGAATACTTCCTTGTATTTTAAGACATTCTTTTGCTAAATTTCTAGGGTTTTTTTGTTTGTTTTACTTCAATTTTCATTTAAAAATGATGCAACTGATGCGTAAGGTAATTTCTTCAGTGCATATTAAAATGGCTGGAATTATACAAGCTAAAAAAGCAAAACAGTAGGCACTAGGCAGATGAGCAGCCTCGTCTTAAGCCATTCACAAAATATCACCTGACCTCATTTATCAATATTCAGAAATATAAAACAAAAGAATTGAATTAGGTGACTGCTAACATTTTTCCAGCTGTAAAATAAAGGCAATGAATCCATTTAAATTTTTAGAATTTTGTCATCAGATTTAACACTCTGCTAAGATGAAATGAGTATATACTTTTTTTTTTTTTTTAAAGATTTTATTTATTTATTTAACAGACAGAGAGAGATCACAAGTAGGCAGAGAGGCAGGCAGAGAGAGGAGGAAGCAGGCTCCCGGCTAAGCAGAGAGCCCGATGCGGGGCTCGATCCCAGGACCCTGGGATCATGACCTGAGCCGAAGGCAGAGCCTTAACCCACTGAGCCACCCAGGCGCCCCGAGTATATACTTTTCTTAAGTGTTATGCACTGTTAAGTTAGGGCTGCCACACAGTTGTGCAGACACAGCAACAGGGGAAGTTATTCACACAGCAGCACAATCATATACACTGTGACCCTGAATAGGTCCCTCAGTTTGTACTCATTTGAGAGCAGTCTCAGCCCAAGGTGACTATCAGCCACATATCCAACCACCATCAAAGCAACATAATTCTTGAGTATTACTGAAGATATTTTTAAGGACATGATAGCAAACGTTCAGAAAGTCTCCTCTTTAAGGTACTTTTAAAACTGTGAACCATGTAAATATGTTGACTATCCTAAAACTAATTTTCAAATTAATTTTTTAAAGTTCTTTTCAAGAAACCTTTTCCTTCTTTCCCAAAGCAATTAACTCTTTAAGCCACTTGTAGTTCTTTGCACTCAACTCCTAAACTTTTTAAGCTACGTTGCCTCTCTTATCCTTTTTCTTTTCACCCTTTCTGTTGTCTGTGCCACTTTCTTTAATTGGAACAATTTTTGTCTCTCTTATCTCATTCTCTTTCCCACCCATTGCTCTATTCAACAAAACAAAGGCCCAGTTAGACAAAGACAGGGAAGAAAATGATTATAATTATTATCCAACCCTCCCTATCCTACACAACAAAAGTTACCTGTATTTGTGAATAAATAAATAAAAGTAATGTTGATTATTTTGATTTCTATAAGGAAAGCCATTTTCGGAAAAAACATTTCAACTATAATAAGTAAAACCACAGGAATAATTTTTTGAAAAATTTTGCATATTTAATTTCAATAATGAAAGATAAGCACAAAGAATGGGTTTCAACTAGCTCTTTTAAATTCTAGTGGATAGAAAATTTCCTCTCTAGAATATGTCCTTAGGTCACACTCTCCTATCCTGGGTAACATCAAACTTCTCTCAGCCACTCTTGTACATAGGATTTTTGTCCACTGTATGTACCTAAATAAAGAAAATACATTCTGTGCTCATCTGAAAAAATGCCTCCTAAGATATTTTAAAGGTCTGTAGGTCTCAAAGTCCTACCCTTCCCTAGAGCCCATTTTCTGTCTTGTGTCTGGGTTTTTATTTATTTGATGGGCTTCCAGAATTTTTAGTTTTTATAATATCAAAGTAACTTAAAATCCTATAATGATAGAATTCCATCCCAAAAAACAGGAGATGGCTTATTTATATCTTTTTAAAACCTTCAATTTAAAAGACATTTGCAGAATACATTAGACCTGAATACCAACATCAACAAGCAGCAGAAATTAGAACTTCAAAGTCAGAATGTTAATGAGAGAAACTCTCACCATACATTAAAATTTAATTTTTTTGAATTCTATAGAGTTTTTATACAGGAAAAACTTCAAAATATTTACAAGCAACAAATTTTAGAAGTTATACATTTATGACACCTGTTTATCAGATATAATCTCATCAGTACTCATCTCAGTTTATAATGTATAATGCTTAAAATAAAACTATACACTTATAAAAGGACTAAAAAACTTCCTTTTAGTAATTTAGACAAATATTTACCTCACTATGCAAACATGTAATTTTATATATAGAACAAACACTTCTCATGAAACAGGGCTCTGATTTTGAAGTATATATTTTTTCAGGATAAAATTCATATAGCAAATTCCTAACAAAATAAGTTATTAAAATGAGCTCAATAGTAATTAATTCAAACAAGACTTATATTCACATCAGTATTTTCCAATAATACTCCCTTACTATCACTAACAATTAGCTTGTATATTTCAAGCAGATGTTCAGAATACATACCTCTTGTGCAAGATCTTGTGCATTGGAGATAAGAGGAAAAGGAGGACTGGCCTTGTTCATGTGTACTGTAACAGCGTTGTGTATCTTAAATGCATTCTGGAAATCTTTATTTTGTACAAGTTGTAAAAGCAGTGAGATATCCTCCTGGCTCTGAGAATCTACCAAAGTATGTTGGATATGTTTAAGTGAAGAAAACAAGTCTTCCACTTCTAGTAGGAGAAGGAAAAGGTATCCAAAAATTAATTGTTTCTGTCTCAATTCAACATGTGTTTTAAGATAAACTTTCTTGAAGCATCAAGTTTTCCCAAAAAACCCTTGCATATATTTTTGAGAATTAAATCACTATCATTTTATGTATTTTTTAAGTAAAACTCAAAAAATTATACAAAATAGAATAACATTTTCCAAGCATTTGCAGTATAAAATACATACTCACTATAAAAATGAGGAATATAGAAATAAATTTAAAACCACCAACAGTCCAATCACCTAGAAACAACTTTTTAAAAAAATATCTTTGAGTATTTGCTTTTTTCATTTAACAGTTTATTTTAATAATTTTTCCACATTGCCAAGTACTCTTTTTAAAAATTATATATAATATTTTAAAGTACCATTATATTAAAGTTGAGCATTCAGGTTACCTCCCTCTAAATTTCTGCTACTATAAATAATAAGCATTTCAATACATAATGATCATAGCTAAATAAAATTTGAGAGTCTGATGTTTTCTTAAAAGAACTCCTAGAAATAGAATTTTTAAGTAAGAATCTGACATTTTAAAAACCAAACAGCTTTCCAGAGAAGTTTACTAATTTATATCCCATTAGCAATATTTTCAACAATTTTCAACATTACAGATCTATAAAACAAATTTATTTAATGGAGAGGGTGAGGTTTAGTCATATTTACCAGGCACTTCTTTGTGGTCCATAAAACTCTTGCGAACTTGTGAGTCTCCTAAAATTATACTGAAAATTGTGAGCATGTGTATGTGTGGTACATGCCTGTTAGTGTGCCTATGCAGCACATGCATTTTTCCGGGACAGTGTTATCCCAAAATGGTTAAGAGCCACAGGTTGTTTCTTCCCTGCCCAACAGGAAGATGTGTGCATGTGTGTATACACTTTGTTACATTTGTCAGAAAGAGTCTGTCAGTTTTTCCATGTATCTGTTAACTGTACTATGGTAGCTTTTATTATAGAAGTTTTCAACTCTTATATGTTAAGAATGATCCACCTTTTCCTGTGTGATTTCTTTCACTGTTTCTGTGCTTATAAACTCCTTCTGCTAGGTCATTAAATATTTGCCTACATTTTTTTTTTTGGCTTCTTACAGCTTCTACTTCATAATTAACTTTAATCCATCTAGAATTTACTTTGGTACAGATTTGAGGGGAAACTAACTTCATTTCTTTTCTTCTAAGTGATTAACAATTATTCTAACACCACTTACTGAATAATTCTTAACTGTTCCACCAATTCATGATACCACCAAATTCTTACATATAACAGGGTCTGTTTCTAGTCCACTGGTCTATCAAAACCACAATGTCTTATCATAGTAGCATTACAGTCTTTCCTCATATTGGTATGACAAGTACTTGGCTCATTACTCTTTCAAAAATGTCTTGACTATTCAAAATGAGTAACAGAATAATTTTTTCAAGATACTACCCATACTCTCCCATTCCTCCAAAAAGAAAAGTCTATTGAGATTCTGACTGAAATTAAATCTGTATGAGTCTGGGAAAAACTTAAACAGTGGGCACTACTGTCTTATACACAGTCACATGGAAAAAACCCTCTCACCTTAAATCTTTTTGTTACTTTTCTTCATACAGCTAGCAGAAAAGCTACTGATTCTTATACATGTATCTTAAATACTACTACTTTAAATTCTTTCACAGATTTGAATAGCTCTTCAGTTGATTCTTGAGGTTCCTTACCCTTTCCCCCCCAAATCAAAACAGATTTAGTCCCTATAAAATACACAGATATGCTCTTCAGTAATTTAAAAAGCAGCAAATAACTAGGGGGAAAACTGGAAAGTCGAAACTGTCAATCATGTGACCCAGAGCTAAATAAAACTTGAGAAGTATTAACCACAAGCTAAGATAATATCTAGAACACTAGACAGAAAGAATATAGATAGGGAAAACTCAGAGATGTTCGTCAGAGTACAAACTGATGCTTTTAAGGTAAGTTCTGAGGATCTATAAGATGACTATAGTCAATAATACTGCATTGTGTGCTTGAATTTTGCTGAGAGTAGATCTTAAGCATTCCCATACTACACACAAACACAGTAACTGAAGTTATGGATGTGTTAATTAACTTAATTGTGCGAGATATCTCACAATGTATACATCAAATCATATTGTACACTTTAAATACATATAATTTTATTTCTCAAATATGATGTAGTAAACCTGGGAGGAAAAAAAAATATGGAACATCAGATTCCATCAAATTCAAAGAGGTTAGCAGAGAATTACCTAAGTGTATAAAGAATTCCTAAGAGTATAAAGAATTCAATGGGCTTAGAGTATCTTTAGAGCAAAATAGGAAAACATTTAAAAATCTCAAAAGGAAAAAGAACCATAAGACAAACAAAGTAGTTAAGGCAGTAACTGTCTACAATCTTAGGAGGACTATCTTAGACTTCACTGGGTGGATAATGAGATTCCTGTTTAAAATTTCAGTAATCGTTTAAAAGAGCTCAGACTGGTTGTCAGGGCAATGAGAAAAACCAAGGGCTTCAGATCTCACTACTGACTATAACCAATAAGCAACTTTAGTCAGCCCAAAATATAACCATCTCTCTATTGTCTCTTCAACCCCAAGAACATGGAAACTTTTGGGGCGCCTGGGTGGCTCAGTGGGTTAAAGCCTCTGCCTTCCGTTCAGGTCATGATCCCAGGGTCCTGGGATCGAGCCCCGCCTTGGGCTCTCTGCTCAGCGGGGAGCCTGCTTCCTCCAGTCTCTCTCTCTGCCTACTTGTGATTTCTGTCTGTCAAATAAATAAATAAATAAAAATCTTTAAAAAAAAAAAAAACATTGAAACTTTTAAAGGAAAGGAACTTCTGTGTTAATCTCTCCTGGTACCAAAGTCACCCATAAGGATAAGGACACTGCAATACTGACATTGTTTAAAAAAAAAAAAAAAAAAAAAAAGCTGTCGTTTTATCTTCCAGCTATAATTACTGGTGTTAATTTGTTATACCATACAGCCTTTCAAACTTTTTTTTTTTAAAATGCTGATTTAACTACATAGGTCACATAGTAAATGTTTTGCAATCCATTATTTTCCGTTTCTTTAGAACAAACACCCAAAATTACTGATCAGATAATAAAAACATTTAAAACTTTGATACATATTCACACATTGCCCTCCAGGCTGCTACTAACTCATACTCCTACCAGTAATTAACTTGAGCATCTGCTCCTACAAACAGGCCAAATTAAGGATTATTAATTTTTCCATTGTTTGTGATCTGGTTAGGAAAAAAAATGTTTCTTTGAATAATAGTGAGGTTAAATATATTTCCACAAGGTTAGCAGTCATTCGTATTTCTTCTTTCATCTAATTTCTAATTATCTTTTGCCTGTTTTTCTATTAGTTTTCTTTTTTTTTCTTAATGACTGAAATTCTACTGATTATATAAATATCCCTGAAGTCTTATGCAGAACATGCTGAATGTAACTACCTTTTCTTGCTTTATCAGAGCAATGATTTTTTATTTTTAAAATATTTTATTAATTTTTTGGCAGAGAGAGAGAGATCACAAGTAGGCAGAGAGGCAGGCAGAGAGAGAGAGAGAGAGAGAGAAGCAGGCTCCCTGCTAAGCAGAGAGCCTGATGTGGGGCTTGATCCCAGGACCCTGGGATCATGACCTGAACTGAACGAAGGCAGAGGCTTAGCCCACTGAGCCACCCAGGCGCCCCAGGAGCAATGATTTTTTAATCGAGGACATTTATGAGAATAAGAGAATTTGTAAAGATATGTCTTGAGTTCTACCTCAGATACAATCAGAATCTCCTGTGTTTTCCTGAATGATATGTCATTAAATATAAATATTATATATTGATTTTAAGTTTATTATAATGAACCCTTCTGGTTAAGAACCACTAACTTAAAGGCTTTATTTATTACATCAGTTGCTATAATATTTTAAGATATGATATACTTAAGATGAAGGTAATCAAACCTATTTTCTTCTATACTAAATGACTGCTATATTGAGTTTTTGTGTCTGTTTTTTATAGTTATTCTATTTCCTTGTTGGCAAATAGTTTTTGTTGCCCTTTTTTGCTCTGTGGTAAGCACAGCATATAATTCTCATATTTAGAATATTTGAAGTATAAAATAAGATAGTGTAGTCATATGTCATAGAGAAACACTAGAAAAGTAAGGAAGAGTAACTCAAACTAGGAACGACTTAATGAGAGATGCAACTTGAGATCAATGACCTTATTTCAGATCAATTCATAGTTCAGACACTGCTCAGATAGGAAATAGGAAATTTTGTTGTTAGTCCAAAAATGGACAGGGTCATCTTGAAAGTTCTAAGGAACTTTCAAAGTAATGGTGATAACCACCTATCCTGGATTAACTTTGCTTATTTTAACTTATGCTGTCATTTACCCCAATGGAGAGAGTTCCTAGAGATCTATTCTAGCATAAGAATCTTCTATTTCATTGTTCAAATAACACAATTTCTTTAACCTATCCTCAGAAATTTCTAGGTTTCAACTAACTTTATAACTTTTTTTTTAAGATTTTATTTATTTATTTGACAGACAGAGATCGCAAGTAGGCAGAGAGGCAGGCAGAGAGAGGAGGAAGCAGGCTCCACGCTGACCAGAGAGCCTGATGCCGGGCTTGATCCCAGGACCCTGGGATCACAACCCAAGCTGAAGGCAGAGGCTTTAACCCACTGAGCCACCCAAGTGCCCCTATAACTTTTTTCCTGAAACTTTTAAATATTTCTTCTTTTCTCCTAAATTAGACAGTCAAACTGAATATTCAGTAGAGGACCTTAGTATTTCTGAGTATGAGGACATTGTATCAGTTTCCAGTATATCTACCTGCTGAATCAAAATTAGAACATTCATTCAGGAAAGCTTTGCTTAAACAAAGGTAGACTTTTTCTTTTTTCTTTCCAAATTTAAGAACAAAAAATTCAGATCTTTGAATTTTGGTCATCAGTGGGCCAAGTCAAAATGATACTTTTAAAAAAAATATCAGAAGCTCATGAAAAATCCTGAACAGTAATTACTCATTAACAAATATGGTTACAAATTAAAAACAAATACCAGTTAAGTATAGACAAAGACAGTTAAGAGCCCCAGCACAGGAAAAATCTTACCCCTGAAAATGGTAAGACAATGAAAAACTGTAACTAAAGCCCCAAATCTGGGCTGAGAAAACCTGGGTCCTAATTATTGCTCCATCACATGTTAGTTGCATTATATGTCACTGGACAACTCACTACAAGTCTCCGGGCCTTTCTATAAAATGAATGGGTTTGAGTAGGATAGTATTTCTCAAACTTCTGTTGTCAATTCATTAAAAAGTATATAGAGGCACCAGGGTGGCTCAATGGGTTAAGCCTCTACCTTCAGCCCAGGTCATGATCTCAGAGTCCTGGGATCGAGCCCTGCATCAGGCCTGTTTCCACCCCTCCACCACCTGCCTGCCTCTCTGCCTACTTGTGATCTCTCTCTCTGTCAAATAAATAGAACCTTTAAAATAAATAAATAAATAAATAAATAAATAAATAAATAAATAAATGTATATATATTTTATTTTAACCCAGCATATACAAACCTATTCGAAATATAAGATTTATAAATACCTAGTGTGATATATTTTAATGTTCCTATTTTATCCTAGCTCTTAAAAAATTACTGATTGACAGAATGGCTAAAATTAAAAGACATAAAATACAAGTAGAAGCAAGGATGTACAGAAATTGGAAACCTCACACATTGCTGGTAAGAATACAAAACAGTACAGATATTCTGGAATCCTCAATAACTTAAACATAGAATTACCATATGATCAGCAATTCCATTCCTAGGTATATACCCAAAAGAAATAAAAAATAGGTGTTCAAACAGAAACTTGTATGTGAGTATTCATAACACTATTACAACAAGCCAAAAGCTGGAAACAACCCAAACGTTCCATCAGCAGATGAATGGATAAACAAAATGTGGCATGTCCATAAAACAGAGTATTCAGCCAAGGAAAGGAATGAAGTACTAGTCCATGCTATAACACAATGAACCCTGAAAATAATATGCTACATAAAAATAAGCCAGTCACAAGAGGTCATGTATTGTATGACTGACTTATAAAAAATGTCCCAAATAAATCTATAAACAGAAAGTAGACTAGGGTTGTTAGGGAGAGGAGAGACTAGGGAGTGACTGCTAATGGGTAGTTTCTTTTAATGAAAACAATCCGAAATTATACAGTGGTGATGGTTGCCAATCTTACGAATATACTAAAAACTTATGAATCACACACCTTTAAAAGAGTTAATTTTATGGTATATGAATATCTTTTTTTTAAAAAAGATTTATTTATTTGAGACAGAGAGAGAGAGTGAGAGAGCAAGTGAGTGGGGTTATTAGGGGCAGAGGGAAAGGGAGTAAAGGAGAAAAGCTCAGAGACCAACACAGGTCTCAATCTCATGACCCTGAAATCATGACCTGAGCTGAAACCAAGAGTTGGATGCTTAGTGGCCACCCAGGCCACCATATGAATTATATCTTAATAAATCTGTTATTTTAAAAAAAATGAAAATTTACTGGTTAAGATCCACAGATTAATTTCATGGACTAAAAGGTTAGATGATCTCTGATGGCTTCCAGTTCTTACAAAAGTTCAATCTTAGGGTGCCTGGGTGGCTCAGCTGGTTAAGTGTCGCTTGGTTTTTGCTCAGGTCATAACCTCAGGGTTGTGAGATTTGAGGCCACGTTGGGCTCCGTGCTCAGCATGGAATCTGCTTGAGATTCTTTTCCCATCTGCTCCTCCCCCTACCCCCCATATAAATAAATAAAATAAAAAACAAACTAAATTTTAGTCAAATGTAGAGTGTGCTCTACATTTACATTTTTTCACTTGGTCCTCAAGAAAATCCAGAAGCTGAGGCTTAGAAAAGTTAAGTAAACTGTCTAAAGTCAATAGCAACTATATGAAAATAAAAAGTATTTAAACTCTACATCTGACTCTAGACATCCCTTTCCAATACTGAATGATGTCCTGCACTTCTGAACATATCATGATATAATGATGCAAGTCTTTGCAAAAGGGCAAAAGCTAAAATCAATTATTACTTAATAAGTAGAATGAAGTTTTGATGCAATGTGTCAAAGACTGGTATAGCAGTTAATGATTTCTCAGTAGAATTATGCACATTTAACAACCAAACATTACATGACTACACATATTATAATTAATTTTCTAGTCTTTACTCTAGATTAGCTCTAATTTTAGCAATCTGAACAAATCAGAAAATTTTCAAATAGACTCAACATTTTAAACATTTAATCTAGTACCCGTAAGTCTAATTATGCTACTCCCGGAAAAATAAAGTTCCTCAAAGAATGACTAAAAGAGCTTGGAAACATCTATAGCAGCTGAGGAAAAATTTAATAATAATTATTAGGTCTTCAGAAATAAGCTGAACTCAAAGTTTATTGGCATTGGAATTGTGTTTGTTGACTTTAAATAAACTTTACTGAAAGCCAATCTTTAAAAACGTTTATCACAGTCCAGCAAAATTCTAGTATATCCCATGGTTAGTCAGACTTCAGTAACAGAAAGAAATCTGGAAGATATATTTTACTTTGTAACATCAAATACAGGAATACTATTACTGACTTTACCGCTGAATATTCAGAGACATAGCAAAAATATGTAGACACTAATCAAGACTGAAACATGCTATTAATTAATATAATGAAGTATTTTACTCACCTTAGTTTTCTGCCCCTTGGGGTACCTTTTATCTTCACATTAATAGCATCTGGTATGAATTAGAAAGCCCCTAATCACAAATTTCAAGGGTCTCCTTATTAACCACAAAACAGCTCATCACTGGTCTGTGTGGGTGGGTGGATATGCCTTTCCTAAGGTCTCTTCATATGTGATAGATGACAATGTTTCCTCCTTTATTCCCTTTAAATATTCTATTCTATTTACTTGTCTGTAACCCTGGACCAAAACTACTTCTATGTGAATACAAAAACAAAAGCATGGCACCTGCAATCTAGAGGTATTTGAAAAATGATTCTACTCTACTACATCCTACTCTAACCTGCTTTGTTATTTTCTCAGAATTTCCCTCACAAAGTAGTCTGTTTTGCTTATGAAAGAGAACAAAGACAATGAGATTTTATTTGAAGCAAAGCCAAGTTTTAAAAACTCATGCCAATTTTAAGGAAAGCTTCCCTAATATATCAAAATTCTTATAATTTATAATATTAATATTATTTATTTGAAATTAAATTCTCAATCACCAGTTTCTAACTTTTAATAAGATTCTAAAATTTTTTTAAAAGATTTTATTATTTGAGAGAGCACGAGTGGGATGAGGGGCAGAGGGAGAAGCAGATTCCTGCTGAGCAGGGAGCCTGATTCGGGGCTTGATCCCAGGACTCTGGGATCATGACCTAAGCCAAAGGCAGATGCTTAACAGACTGAGCCACCCAGGTGCCCCTTTTAATAAGATTCTGACTGCTTTTAAACAAGCAAGTTCAGTTCATCCTTTCTAAATATTTTCTATCAATTCCATCCCTGCATTTTAATAATTAAACAGTGCCTAGTTTATAAATCCTTTCACTAAAAACAACTACCCAGGTATCCAACCTTCCAAACACATTTTCAATTCTTAAAATAGTATTTTCTCTACTCACAGATAAATGATGATGTATCATTGGAAACTGATGGTTCTCTTTCAAAGAAAGAAATCAGTTGTTGCATCCTTTCCTCATTTAAAACAAAGGTGGCTGTTTCTGGGTGTGAAAAAGGCTGAGAAGTTGCCTCTGGCATGTGTTTATTAATCAAAATGCTGGCAGGGAGACATAACTTTAAGGGAGTACTTCTGTTGTAGTTTGATGTGTTAGCAAATTGTACAGGGAAAAAATGTTTGGTACAGAGCTATTACACTTCATTTTAAAATGAAAACTTAAAACTCAGTACATCCAAAAGTGAAGCTTTGACTGGCAATAACTCTATAACTTCCACTAACTTTTTGTTACCTAGAATTAATACATTTGTGTTGAGTCTATCAACATTAAATATATTACTTATTTCTCAAAATATTAAGTATCCCCCTATTTAAAAATTGAATTACAGACACCTGTTATATTAAAAAAAAAAAAGACTTATTTATTTGAGAGAGAGAGAGTGAAAGGGAGAGAGAATCTCAAGCAGGCTCTGTGCTGAGCATGGAGCCTGATTCGGGGGATTGTGGGGGGAGGGGTTTCGATCTCATGACCTTGAGGTCATGACCTGAACTGAAACTGAGAGTCAGACACTTAACCAATTGTGCCACCCAGATGCCCCTGGTACATTTTGAACTACTCTAAAACAAAATATGTAAAATAACCTTAAATTCAAGGAATGCACAAAGGTATTTTTGAAAACCACAGTGGATTGCAAGCTGAAGAAAATACAGCTGTCCTTTAATCTACACTTGCAGGAAAGTTAGACAAGTAACATATAAACAGAAATCAGAAAAAGCAAAAAAAAAATGAGAGAAATGTCTCCAATCTTCTGTGCTTAGGCAAGAAAAAAAGTTTCACTAAAGCAAATCTGGCTTAAGCTGTATTTGTTTCTTTACTGAGGGTACATGAATATTATCTATTAGATGGATTTTTCTGCCTGATCTAAATAAAGCAAATGGACAAATACATTAATCTGAAAGAAATTTAAACAAAAACCAAAAAAAATAAAAAGGAAAAATCAATCCAGGCTTGGGCTGGATACATTACAATGTAAGCATTTCCAAGTCAGAGAGAATATTTACAACAATATTTGAATAAAAAACAATGGAGGGGTGCCTGGGTGGATTAACTGTTTAAGCATCTGCCTTCAGCTCGGGTCATGATCCCAGGGTCCTGGGATCCAGACCTGTGTTGGGCTCCATGCTCAGTGGTGAGCCCGTTTCACTGCCTTCCTCTGCCCCTCCTGCTCTGCTCGCGTTCCCTGTCTCAAATAAATAAAAACAAAAACAAAAACAACAGAGTGGTGGGAAATGAGGACCAGTAAGAGGCAATAGGGAATTAAATATTTTTACTCTAACAAAACTCTTTGGAAAATAGAGCATAAAATCCCTTCAGGTAAATAGATTTTGGAAAATATGTATTTTTTCTGTTTTCACTATAATTATCTTTTTTTTTAAATTTATTTATTTGTCAGAGAGAGAGGGAGAGAAAGAGAGTGAGCACAGGCAGACAGAGTGCAGGCAGAGGAAGAAGCAGGCTCCCTGCCGAGCAAAGAGCCCGATGAGGGACTCGATCCCAGGATGCTGGGATCATGACCTGAGCCGAAGGCAGCCACTTAACCAAATGAGCCACCCAGGCGTCCCTATAATTATCTTTTTAAAGGAGAGAGAAGTTTATTGAATACACTGCAAGATACAGTGGGTAGGACAACAAGGGAGATGCTCTCTCCCTGTTTTCACTATAATTATAATACCTGAAGGCATTTACCAGACTTCACTATCACTGAACACATCTGATTTAAAACACAGAGAAGCATGCACATTACTTTCTCTCATGAAACGTGGTTCCTTAATAAATTTTAACGAAGATGATGATGGGATGTAGTAGAAACTGTTTCAGACTTCAAACAAAGACTTTGGGAGGAACAAATCTAGTATATATGGTATCTTTGGGAAAACTACAAAAAGGTGTTCCATTCCTGGTAGCAAGAGTTCTGATCCAGTGAGAAGAGCACAGTGGACATCATTCTTAAACTCTCTGAAGTATACCAACTGCTTATCTATATCAAGCAAATTCAAACTTGGCCCTACCACTTATTAGCTTGAAATCTTAAACACTGAGTTAACTCAATTTCAATTTATTTCCAAAATGGAGATTATAGAGTCCTATTAATAGAATTATTGTAGATATCACACAGGACGGTATGAGTACAGAGCTCAATAGACACTTAAATGAATGGCAAAACAACAATGAAAAGTCTCTCCTTCCACAGAAAAGTGGAAGTAGCTCTATTTTTACATCTATAAATAATAAATGCCAAATAGAATACTTAACTTCCATTAGCCTGTTTTTTTTTTTTTTTTTTAAGATTTTAGGATTTTATTTATTTGACAGACAGAGATCACAAGTAGGCAGAGAGGCAGGCAGAGAGAGGGGAGGAAGCAGGCTCCCCGCTGAGCAGAGAGCCAGATCCGAGGACCCTGGGATCATGACCTGAGCCAAAGGCAGAGGCTTTAACCCACTGAGCCACCCAGGTGCCCCCGGTTAGCCTGGTTTTAAGAGAACACAAATTAATGAATATCCCTAACACCAGTTCACTGATCAATTGTGTGTGTGTGTGTGTGTGTGTGTGCGCGCGCACGCACATTTATGTGTAGGAAGGGAAGACAGTAAGTTCAATGATAAAATATTCTAAGTCTGGAAACATATATTTGAATCTCCCTTGCAGGTTCATAATGCATATTAGCACTCTAAAGGGTCTAAAGTCCTGTAATAAGAGGTTTAACTTATTTAACCCATTGTTCTCAAAATTTATTTGGTCACAGATTTCTTTTTTGTTTATATCTACTAATAACTCACGGCACTAGTTTTTTGGTTTTTTTTTTTCCCTACAGAATGGAATTTGGAAGTTTTGAGCCATGTTTTATGTATATGATGCCATAGGAACAGCTCCACTTCTTCTTATTGGCAGTCATTAATTAAAGAAAACCAAATAGATTATAAGCTACAGATAGTAATTTCATTACAATTTTACGAACTTCAAGGCAATCAGAAATTCAAAATCTGAAACTGCTTTTCAGTAATTTTAATATAAAAGTTTGAGTTTGAAATAAAGGGTGAATTTCAAGGCCATGTTAGCACACATTAGAAATTATTAATTCAAAGATTATATCTAAAATCCATGTTGTAGTGAATGAACATTTTAGTCACACGCTTTAGCTCTATGTGACTAAAAGTAAATAATGATGATGGTTGGTTATACGGCCTTTGCAAGAAAAGAACTTATCTTGGCCTGAATTCAAACTGCTACTACTTACATTCTATTATATCTTCTTCCTTCCTGTACACATTTATGTTAAGGCAAGAGAAACAAAAGTAAAGCATTTTCTATTTTACTGCTGTACTTACCTAATATTTTCACAGCATAATGAGGACTTTCTAAGACAATTCCTTCCTCTGTATCAAATATAGGGTTATCTATTCCAGTCTTTGGAGGAATCTGGGCTAGTTTCTTAAGTCTCATGGAAGAATTAAGGTCAAGTTCTTGTTTTTTCCCTTCTTCTTCTCGCCTGCGCCTCATGTCTTCCTGTTGCTGCCGAATGCGCTCCAGCTGTGCACTTCGACGCACTGGCATCATCCTGGCGCCCAAATCTCCGGGGCAGTCAACAGCCATCTCTCGATGCTTCTGAGGTTCCTCTGGTGATGCAAGATCAACATTTTTTACTTCGCTGTCTGATTCCTCAGTAACATGCCCATTCATATGGGATGTTGTCATGGTTATCTACGAAAACCTGTACCACTTTTTATAAATCAATTTCTCCTATAAAGCCAATCTCTTGATTCTGTAGTATAAAATCCATGTTACTTCAAAAAAAAACCAAAAAAACAAAAAACTTCTCACATCACATAATAATGCTATGAAATGTATCCATGAAGGAAATCTAAGGGGAAAGATGGGGAAAAAAAGTGTAAGAATTAAAATATAAAAGTAGATTTTATACAGCCCACTTCCAATCTATACACAATATAGTATCTTATAAGTGTACAACATTATTTGGCTATATAGATTAAGTACTTTCATTTTATAGATAATGCTGAGAAAATCAAGGTATTAAAAAAAAAAAAAACCCTCCCAAGAATTTGAAGCATACTGTTTAATTGTACAGCTGAGAAAAACCATGTATTGGAAATTTTAGCCAAGTGGGAAGTAAGAAAGTTTTAGGTACTAGTCTGGTAGAGAATAGGTTGCTTAAGGTATAAAGATGTATAGTTGTCTCAACACAGTACTTTATACTCAATACAGGAGATTGAAATAACGTCCTAGTTAACTGCTAAAGAAATGGGCTATGTTGGTGGTTCACTTGAGATTAAGGCAGCATTGTCAGGGACAATTCACTTTTAGGAGTTTATGAGAAGCAGGAGATACCTAATGAAAAAGAAACTTTAATTAGCAGCTAAGGCATCTATAGGATAAAATCACATTAAGTGAGAAAAAGACTATGTGGGTCTTCAGTCCTTATAACCAGGCACAATAATAAAAGAATTAAGAATTAATTCTTTATGAGGATTCATTTCGAGAAAATGGTAGTATCTGTTACCACTCAAAAAATGTTGAAGTCACAGCAAATAAGATTGTATTGGATTTAAAGACCAGAAACTGAATTTTAATTCTGCCGCTGCCACTTACTCTGGTTTAAGCCCAGTCAGTTTCTCTCTCTGAACCTCGGATTTCTTTGGAAAACTTATTCATAGGCTTGTTCTGAGTTTTAAGGAGATATACCGTATGCAAGTTTTAAAACTAAAAAATACATACATGCATATTAATTCTTAGCATTAATTTGATTCTATTTTAAAAATCCATTATTAACTTGATTCTCCTATTTTAAAAATCTTTCAACATATTTCATTATTTCTTAAAAGATTTATTTTAGAGAGAAAGCATGCACAAGCAGGGGCAGGGGCAAAGGGAAAGGGAGAAAAGCAGACTCCAGGCTGACTGCACAGCCCCACTCAGGGCCAATCCCACAACCCCAAGACCACGACCCAAGCAGAAATCAAGAGTTGGATGCCCAACGGACTGAGCCACCCAGGCTCCCCACCTCAACATATTTTAGACAAGAAAAATATTTTACTGGATGACACCAGCTTTTCATCAAGCCATTTCTAAGGTATAAGTAGGCAGATTGTTTATATATGTGTAAACCCACACATTAAATCCAATTAGTCTTCTCTGTTCAAGACTTTAAAAATATTTACAATAATAAACCTACTACACCTCCTTGAGTTTAGCATCACTTCAGTAAACAGGTTGGCTAGAGCATATGCCAACTCAGCAAAAGCTGAGTTTTCAGACAATATTCCTAAATGCCAGCCGATCTTCTCTCCAACATCTCATCACAGACTTCTGAAACCCCACTTAGACTGAGAGGAAAACCACTAGACCAGCAGGCAGGAAAACTGGTACAAGCTACATAAGCCACTAGGCATTACATTCTCACAAGAATTTTGGTAGACTTTTCTGTCTTATATCCAAATTTTAACTTCTCTATTCGTAACTATGTGATCTACACACAGATAACTTTATAATTGGATTGCCTTCTTTTTCAGTAAAATGAGAACTATTAGAATTAAATTAGGCTGTTCTTAAGTTTTGTATATTGATTACATGTTGTGCAAATTCAGCTTATTTAATGTTCTCATTATAAGTAATCAGAAATGTATGTGGGAGTTACTGTAATCCTATACTTAATTTTGATTTTAAAAATTATTTCCAGAAAATTATAGCTCTCAACTTTTTCCAATTATAATATTTACTGGGGATTAAAAATCATTTAATAATGGATAATGTACTTCCTACCTTATATGCTAGTCTACAAAATTACGATCTGAAATTAAAACTCTCAGCTTCAAAACTGTAAGGCTCTGTCCATAGTCACCATAATAGATCATGGAGGGGAGGAATTACAGCTCATGCAAAAGAGGCTGGGCTTGGTGATCTGCTTTCATGCTTCTCTTTCTGGACCTAGTCTTTTACTCTCAGAAAAATTTCTGTAACCTGGTATTAATCTGCTTAAAATTCCATTTTGGTCATTGCCCTTGAAGTGTTCACAGTCTACTGGGAGAGACAGCAAAGAAAATGAATGATTATTCTTCCCCAGTCGGTTTCTCCTCATTAGATTCTGAATTAATTAAAGACAAGAGTCTAGTCTTATTTTTATACCTCCCAGTGCTCAACACAATATATATCATATAGAGAATGCCCAGTGAGTATCTGTTGAACTAAAAATGTCAGAAATTCACAGACCATATAGACTCTGAAACTTAGTATGTGGTAAGAAGTCAGAGCAAACACTCAAAACATAAGGATACATTTCTTTGAGCAATATTTCAAAGAACTAAAAATTAGCCAGATAGAAGAGTCTGTTCCAGTCAGAGGGAATCACATGACCAATAAGAATGAAGAGTATGAAAATATGGCACTTTCAGAAAACAGAACAGAATGCAATAAAGCTGGATGGGACAATGCGAGCGTACCATATATGAATAATGAAAAAAAACTAGAAAAGCAAGCAGGGAGGCAGACTGACAGAGTTGAAGAGCTAAGGACTTAGACCGATATGTTGAAAACACATATAGGTTACAGAATTACTAGAGCTTGGTGTCTACCTTTCATATAGCAAAAAGAGGAGAGCTGAGAAAGAGGAAGAGGAGAAGGAAGTAGTAGTAGCAGTAGAAGGAGCAGCACTTACAACTTTAACATTTACTGAGCACTCATGTGCTGGAGAATATTGCAATATTCACTTCACACAATATTCATGCATTTAATCCTCATTATTACTCTAAAAGTAGTTCCAAATATGCCTGTTTTGTAGACGAGGAATGGGGGCTGAAGTAGGTCTTGAAGATAGAACAGAGAAATAAGAGACCATATGAACAAAAGGCAGAAAGATAAAAGGTATGGGAAAAGTACAAGTAAGGCTAGTTGAACTAAGGTAGTTAGCTTGTCTAAGAGAATAGTAGCTAGAAAGTCTGACTGGGTCCAACTTAAAAAAGGTCTTAAACGTAAATCCCTAATTCTCAAGACACTAAGTCATCAAAGATTTAGAAAAGAATGATTTGTACATAAATGTAACTGAGCATTTACTCTTGGCTAGGTACTAGGTTTTAGAGATAGGATCCCTGCCCATTAGCCTATCTACCAAAATGTCCTATAGGGATCTAGAAATTAACATGTCTAGAGTTAAACTCATTATTTCCCTTTAATCCCCTCATATTCTCCTTAATCCTCTTCCTCCACTTTCAGTTCTAATTAATGCCATTATACCTTCCTAGTTACCCAAAACAGCATAATGTTTCAAAGAACAGGCTCCAGAATCAGACTGCCTAGGACCTAATCCTTGCCTACTCTCCTTTTAAAAGTCTCAGCTGAAATACATCCTCCCCCAGATTTCCATGACTCCCCAGACTGGTTATGTGACTGCTCTGAAATCCCACAGTCCCTGTCAGATCTCTGATCAAACTAGACTATAGCTATTTGTATCTCTGTCTGTCTGTGCCATCAGGCCAGAAGCCCTTAAAGGTCAGGAATTATACTGACTCATCTCTGGATCCATGATATTGTCCAGCAGAGGGACCAAGCAAATAGGGAGGCTTCATAATAGGAAGTGTGAGTCCAGGACCACTATCTTTGGGTTACTAGATGGATGGCAAATATCCTTAAAAGATGGAAAACACAGGGGAAGAAGAATTAGATAGAAGAGGACAGAAATTGAAGGGTAATATAGGTTTAGTTTTGGACATAATCTGAAGGTGACTGCCGGTCACATGGATAAATGATCTACCTATTAAGCAAGGATCTATCTTATTCATCTCTATAGCCCTGATATCTAGCAAGGGACAAATGCTTAGATTAAGTACATGAGTAAATCGTTCCTATGTTCAATACCTCTAAGGCTTTCATACTGCCTAGAGAACAGAGTTGGGACTCATAAGGTAAATCCAAACTTTCCATCTTTTACTATTTTCCAACACAAACTTTCAACGTTTGCTTCCTCATTTATGCTTATCACCTTTCTTCTTCCTGCCCAAGTGCCTTATGAAATAAGAAATATGAACTGCTTCTCCTTTCATCTTCAGACTTCAAGATCTACCACAAGTTCCCATTTCCTTCAAGAAATCTTTCCAGACCACCTCGATTAAATAATGATCTCACCGGGACGCCTGGGTGGCTCAGTTGGTTAAGTGGCTGCCTTCGGCTCAGGTCATGATCCCAGCGTCTTGGGATCGAGTCCCACATCGGGCTCCTTGCTCAGTGGGGAGACTGCTTCTCCCTCTGCCTCTGCCTGCCACTCTGCCTGTGCTCCCTCTCTCGCTCTCTCTCTCTGACAAATAAATAAATAAAATCTTAAAAAAAAAATGATCTCACCAAACAACACTTTATAATGGTCACAAGTTCATTCATGAGGGCCATAAAAGATTCAAAAGTCTTTTCAGAATCAAAGAAATATTATGCTATGTCCTACAGTTCCAGCATCCAGCTCATTATAATTCCTAAACAGGCAAACCATGAATACTCTACATCATATATGTAGTCAATACGTATCAATAAAATGTGGCAGTCCAAAGGAATTATATTCTTCCTCTCCAAAACACACACACACACAAGCAAAAGAAAAAGAGGAAAAGAAAAAAAGTCTTTTGTTTGACAATTCAGAAGCTGGGAAATCTAGAGAATTACCTCCTTATGTGTGAATAAAAGATCATCTTATGCAGATAATATAGTAACAGGTTCCTGGCCCTAAGAGTACTCTATCCCTCTCTTCTCAACCTTCTAATTATAAATTGTTTTTAAAATGCCTCAAAAGCCCACATTTCACATCCTCATCAGAGTTCCAGCTCATACCCCGAACCAAGAAAAAAATAAAAATAAAAAAGAAGTCAAAACTCTTTACATAGTCCAAAAAACAAGAAAACGAATTTTTAGGTTGGCAGGCCAAAGCTGTTTCAATGCTAACTTCAAACCAACTGGGGAGAAAGAGCTTTGGTTATGTGAGTTGGCTACAGGAGAAGGGGGTAAAAAGAAGCTAAATAAGCTTCAAATAATTAAAAAAGATGGAGACTGGGGGACCTGAAATAGCCTGAAGGATATAGGCCCACTGAAAATGCCACATGAAGAAATAGAACCATTGTGTGACAGCTGGGAAACATGAAGATGGTAGTCTACACTTGTGTCCAGAACTCAAGTTTTTTTTTTGTTGTTTTTTTTTTTTCAATTCATCCTTCCTCCCCTTCTCCCACAAGCAGTGCCTTTTGACTAGCAGCTGGGAAGTCTCATTTTAAGTGATCAGCATTCCTCTGACATTCTAAGAAGTTGGACTATTTGTTTCCATAGAAACAGCTTTGTCAGCTAACAGAAGATTCAGGCCAAGAATAGTGAAAAGAACTTACGTTATGCAAATTGGAAAGAACTTGTCTACTATCCTCTTAGTTTTTCTTCTCTGGTTTTTCACGGAACTCAGGCTAACTTTCTTACTCTGTAAAACAGGAGAGACAATCAAGTGTAAAGGTCTGCCATAGTTTTTAGAGGGAAAGAGTGAGAGAGAAAGGGTAATTCAGTATGATACATAATTGTTTGCAGATGGCTAGGATTTCTTGGTATGAAGTAGTAAAAATGTTAATCTCCTCCAATATTTATTTATTAAAGATTGTATTTATTTATTAGACAGAGAGAGAGATAACAAGTAGGCAGAGAGCCAGGCAGAGAGAGAGGAAGAAGCAGGCTCCCTGCCGAGCAGAGAGCCCGATGCGGGGCTCGATCCCAGGACCCCGGGATCATGACCTGAGCTGAAGGCAGAGGCTTTAACCCACTGAGTCACCCAGGCACCCCAATCTCCTCCAATATTTAATGGGCATCAATTAAAATCATGTAAATTACCTGAAATCAGTGAGGAAAAAGAAGCAAGCATAACTGGTAAGACCCTTTGCCTGCATAATAAGCAAGCATAACTGGTAAGACCCTCTTATTCTCTAACTAGGCCATATATATTCCTGATTGGTAGCAATGTACTGGAAAGCCATATTACAAGTAACTTTATACCACATGTTTAATAATGTTTTTTAAATGTCTTTTAATGTTTAATAATAAATATTTAATAAAATAAGATTTTATTTATTTATTTGAGAGAGAGATGAAGAGAGAACACAAGTAGGCAGAGCTATAGGCAGAGGGAGAGGGAGAGCAGGCTCTCTGCTGAGCAGGGACCCTGACAAGGGGCTCGATCCCAGGACACTGGGATCATGACCTGAGTGGAAGGCAGCAGCTTAACCAACTGAGCCACCCAGGTGCCCCTGCAGATTATTTTTAATGATACCTTTGAACTCTAGGTTCAGGTTCAAACAAAAATGCAGTTTATGTATTTTCTTTGTTTTAACTACAACTTCTGGACCAATTTTAAATATTATGAATAGCTTACGATGCTGAAAAAATGTGAAGGATCCAAAAGATACAAAAGACAGACAGGAACCACAGTTAATTCAGAGGGGAAATTTTTGATGCTACACTGGACTAAGGAGAGGATCCTGCTGTCCTAACAGAGCTTACATTCCGTCAGAGTGACATAGTAAAGAACAAACATGATGACTTCAGATAAAGAACTAGAGAGAAAGGGAAACTATAATAAACAGTGATGTTTGGAAGGGGCAGCATTAGATAAGAAGGCCAGGCAAGGCCTATTTTAGGAGATGATATTTGCATTGAGACCTAAATGGAAAAAAAAAAAAAAAAAAAGAGTCAGCTGTGGGAAGATCCAGAAATAAAGGTTGATGGGACAGAAAGTACATTTCTATACAGATACCACCAGGAATCTCAATTTCAATATAGCCCAAACTGACCTCAACTTTCCTACTGTTGTTAATTATACCACTATCTTCAAGATCTTGATCTTTTTCAAGCCCTATTATCTGGTCAATTGCTAAGATCTGTGGATTGTATAGAATTTTTAGAATCTACTGAAGGGTGGCAAAATATGCCACCCCAAAATATCCCACTAGATCATGTTCAGAAAATGAAAAGGCATGCTAAAAAAAGGGAGAAATATTTGCAAAATATTTATGTCCACTATAAAGACTCTTACAATTCATTAAATAAAATCTAATTTTTTACAACAGGGCAAGAGCTTTGACCAATTTATGAAAGAAGATATACAAGTGACAGAAATGAACACTTGGAAAGATACTCAAATTAATTAATTTTTAAAAGATTTTATTTATTAGAGAGAGAGAATGAGAGTGCAAGAGCGGGGAGGGTGGGCAGGAGAGGGAGAAGCAGACTCCCAACTGAGCAGGGAGCCTGACATGGGGGCTCCATCCCAGGACCGTGGGACCATGACCGGAGCTGAAGGCAGATGCTTAATCAATGAGCCACCAAGGCATCCCTCAAAAAAATTATTTTTTTTAAAAGACTGATGTATATTCACATACATTGTGTATTCAAAATAATTCATATATTCACACCATATAAAAAGCTCCACAAAATGAAAGAATGGCCCATATACCATCTTCCATAGAAGAAACTTTAGCTATATCTAAAACTAAGTAAGTATGAGTTACAACTCAAATATATTTGGGCTAATCATGTAAAGTATTTAGCTCAAAAGTTATTGCTGACTTTTTATTTTGAAATTCAGTGAGAAAATGTTCCATTTGCTTCATATTAAACACAAAGTTGAAGGTCTTTGGAGATATTCAAGACCACAAATTCACAGCAGGAATTGGTTAAAAGCCAAACAGTATCAAAGATATCAAATGGTTGGTTACTTGAACTCCCCTTTATCATCTCAACAACTTGGTAATAAAAGATTAAGTACGTTCAAAAGGTTAGTCAAGTTTTTGTAAAGGTACTAGGATAAAAGGTAATTTATAACATTTTCAAACTGACCAGAAAAGGATTTTTAAACATGTGGTATAAAGTTACTTGTAATATGGCTTTCCAGTACATTGCTACCAATCAGGAATATATATGGCCTAGTTAGAGAATAAGAACAGTCTTGATAATGAACAGAGCCAGTGTAAGAGATAGACGATAAAGCGAGAGTTGACTCTGAATGCTAAGCTAAACTGTTTGAATTTTCTGTAAGCAATGGGAAACTATGGGTTTCTGAGTTTTAAAAAAAGAACCCAAAATTGGCTTTTTAGAAAGTTAAATCTACACTGTAACCAGAGTTGACCAGGGGAAAAGTTAGTAGAGCAGCCAATAGAGATAATGTTTTAATACTTTATGCATGGGAGGATAAAGGAAGCAGCAGAAAGAACAAAAAAGGGATAACTTCAAATAATGGTTATTACAAAGGATGACTTGACAGGATTAGGAGACCAGTAGCCAAATAGAATTCTAAAATATTGAGCATGACAACTGAACCTGCGAGAAATTATGGGACCTTAAAAATAGAAGAATTCAGAGAACAAGGTTTTTCTCCTTGAAAGGGAGAGGCGGCGGATGGGGAGAAGTGGAAAGATGATAAAATTCATTTTAAGGGTAATTTTTAGCAGGCTATTAACTGCGAGACAGGGAAACCAAAGAGAATAGGCTAGAAATAAAAATTAATAAGTAATTTAGATATTCATGGCTTACATTTGTAAAGCTTTAAAGTTTCCATAATAAATTCAAGCACATTATCTCATTTGATATCTCTCTAGATTCCCTGAAAGATATGCAGGTTGGAAATCTCCATTTTCCAGAAAATACATAGACATTGCAAGTTAAGTCACAGAGCTACAATAGAACAGAAACTAAAATCCAGATCAGTGAACCCTATGTGGATCCACAATACAATGTGAGCTACATTCCTGTAAACTGAAACCACCCTGACTACACACTTCTTTCAAAAAATCACATAATTACATCATTCTTTTACTTTTAAAATGATTAGAGAGAATCCAACTTTTCTCTTCAACTGACTGCTTCATAAAATGACACAGTAATTAATTAATTTCACTTATATATTAACAGACTACAAGTTTACTCTAACATCAAACTGCTACTCAAAGTTTCTAAATATTCAGCAGAGAGGCAGTCAAGTGGAGAAATGGTAGAAATGCATGGAAATTTTAATTTGAAAACTGACACTAAGCTACAAACATTTCATTTTCCTAGTGACATTTTAAAAATGTTATTCTCTACTCCACTGTTCCAATTTCAGTATGTGCTGCCAAACTGAGCCACATGTCCTACCTTGACAAACTGTTTTTAATAATAAAATATTAATTTATTCCTTGAAAAATGAAGAGCATAAAAATAAAACTGATGAGACAGACTAATCTTGTCAGGTAAATTAGCTGTCCCTGAGGGTCAAATGTAAATACTGCAAATCATAACTGTAATACCCCCAAATATGTTAATAATTAAACCAACCCGCATCAATTCTCCCTCCATAGTATCTCACATATACCCCTAGCTTCTCATACCACTACCTTAACATCATATTATCTCTCTCATGGGTTTTTCTATGAACTTCAAGTCACCCCAATCTTGGTCTAGATCTAGTTGCCACTCACTTTGCACAGATGACCCTTGAAATAACATCAGGGTTAAGAGTTACTATTAACAGCCTACTGTTGACAGGAAGCCTTACTGATAATATAAACAGTTGATAAACACATATTTTGTATGATACATGTATCATATACTCTGCCCTTACAATAAAGTAAGCCAGAGAAAAGAAAATGTTACTAAGAAAATCATAAAGAGAAAATACATTTATAGGACTGTACTGTATTTACTGGGGAGAAAAATCCCACATACGAGTGGGCCCAGGCAGTTCTACCTGTGTTGTCCAAGGGTCAACTGTACTGCTGAATAAATTTTCCGAAAGCACACCTATTACCATGAGTGTCTCTTTTCAAAAGTTTTTGTTGCCTTTCCCTTTCCTTAAGCTACTGTCTACCATGGGTTACTATGTACCGTTCATCCACTGTGCTAAGTACCTAATGTGCATTATCTCATTTAACCCTCACAACCATCTCCTTGATGAATTTTCTAATTAGCTTAGTAAAGACACTAACTTGCCCAGTGTCCAAAGCTAAATGGTACAGCTGGGCCTCAAACCGAGTTCTGTTTGACTGCAGGGTCCTTTAACAACTTCTGGAGAACCCATTTCAAGTTCCATAGCCTGTCATTCAAATGGCTCCCCCTGAATTAGTACTAGAATACTTTTCCCTTCTGTTTCTCTCTCCCTTATCTTCCGAATCAAACTACTAGCTATTTCTAATACAAGTCCTGCAGTTTCCCAAGTCCACAGCTCTGACATACTTGTTTCTTATACCCAGAAAAAAAAATCCTTCCTGTTCAATTCTTTATCTATTAAAATTTCCCTCTATCATTAAGAGTCTTACCGAAATCTTCCTTACTCCTGCCTACTCCCACCCACAACCTACACTTCTAGGGTACTTAATCTATGTCCCTGCTGTAGCATTTATTTATACATTTCCTTCTCCCCATAAGTTATATTTCCCTTTTTAGTTAAATCACTAATATATCCCCATACATTCTGGTAGAAAAATCAACATACTCTTTACTATACATATTCAAATAAATCAGGTAACCTATCAGTTTCTTCCTTTTTTTTTTTTTTTTTTAAGTTCCATCCTTTCTGGAGTCCTCCATTCTCTAGCTCTAAGCTGGATATTTTCTTTGTGCCCAGATTCACTCGTCTTTTTTCCATTTGCTCCAGGTCTAAGAACAGTTGACCTCCACAGACTGCATTACTCCTGTTTTCTTATCTTCTAACTTCCAGTGGGCTTGGCTAGGGAGAAGTAACTATTGGGAAGGTAGTGAGAGGGTTGGGTTCTTTATCCCCCCCCCCCAAGCTTCTTCCTGTGATTTCGCAGAGGTTAGGTTCCTCTAAGGCCACAGTTTCCACTAAGTGGCTCCCCTCCTAGGGTAGTAACTGATAAATTCCAGTAACTACCCCCTTCCCTGCCCATTCAGTCCTAGACTTAGCAGGTATCCGGCTTTGGCTAACCCCGAGATGTTTCTTAGTTTCCTTACCTCAACCCACCCACATCTTTCCAAACAGTCCCTTCATCAAACTCTCTTCTATTGCTCAGGTTGATTTTGCCATCTGTTTTCTGCATGGGATCTGACAAAAACATGCTCCAATTTGAATTGATTCTCTAAATCATCTTCATTCATTCATCTTTACCCTAAGAAATTCTCCTCACCTCTTTCCCCTTCATCTACTCCCTTCTCCTTGAGGGAGACTTCCAAATGTCCTAAGAAAGTGTACATGGGGAAAAATTTTTTAAGACCTTGATTTACTTGGTACCAGAGCAGATTACATCTTTGAGTTCTTCTTTTGCATCCTCACCCTCAACCTTAATTCCTCACAGCTGCTCAGGACTTCTGGGTCTGGCTTTCTGTTTTTCTCCCCAAGGAAATATTTATAGTAAATAAAAGTAGCATAAACATGTAAAAATATTCACCTTGGTATAAGGTTTCTGTGTGTCTGTGTGAGTGACCAATCATGTCCCATGTTGGAGACAACAAAGGAAAACAGGCATTATGTACTGCTGACTCTATAAACCAGTACAACACTATGAAGAACAATTCTGCAAAGTCTACCAAATTTAAAATAAACATTTGATCTATCGGGTTTTTTTCTAGAAATTTATCCTATAAAGTATCTTTGGAACAACGCATGTTAATCTATGTTTTCACCTGTAAATTTAACAAAATCTAAATGCTTATCAAGTGTTTCCATGCAAATTTACCACTCTAATTGAGATGTGCCATCAGTGTAAAATACAGTCTAGATTTCAAAGACTCTATACGGAAAAAAAAAAAAAAAGAATGTAACACTGCTCATTAATTATTTTTAATGTATGTGGAGATGGTAATATTTTATACATTATGTTAAATAAAATATACCATTAAATAAATTTCAACTGTTTCTTTTGAAATTTTTAATGTGGCTGCTAGAGTTGAAGCTCTGTATGAGCCGACATGAAACAAAAGCAAGTGAATAAAGATAGCTTCAGAATGGTGTTTATACATCATATCACTTTTACAAATGCACATAAAGGATATTTACAAAGTTATTAGCAAAAAATCTAAAAGAATATGCACAATACTGTTTTCACTTAATATCTCTGAAAAAGCAAAGATAACAGACCTCTCAGGTTTTGCTTTTTACTTGCACTTATGTACTATTTGAGTATCTTATAAAATGTTGACCAAAATAAATGTGTTACTTTTAAAATTTGGAGGAAAAGCACAAAGATATTACCTCTTTGAAAGGAAAAAAAGGCCACAGAAACTTTAAATTACAGCTACCTTCTTAAAGTCTATAAAAATTAGCAGCAGCAATGAAGGGCTTTCAAGAGTTCTAGAATCTTTTCACAAAAAGAAGTAACCAAAATATTATCCCTACAGCCCTAAACAAGTTCACAAATAATACAACAATAAAATAAGAATTCCATTTAAAAAAATTCTTAAATAAAGCACTTAAGGAATCACTAGAAGCATGACTCTTTCATACTCAGAACTTCCTCTACCACACAATGAATATATTACATCTTTAATTTAAAAATGAGAGGAAATCAGTTTACCATAAGAATAAGAGCAAGAATTATACGAAAAATTTCAAAAGGGACCACCTATACCTTAAAAATTTAAAAGTCAGGTTCATAATTTTGATAGCATTGATTCTTTCATCATGTTAATAACACAATGACAAACTCTCAAAAAATCCCAATTAACTAGACTCAATTGACTATTACTTTGGTTTCTTGATACCTATTTCTATGCCTCTTCAATATAGTTTCTCCATCCCTTCTAATCTTGGGTGTCAATCCTTTAGTCAATTACTTTCCCTGAAACATATACCACGACTTTTAAGTCTGTAAAAACACTGTAAGAGATTCCAACTTTTGACCTCAAGTGATTTACAGCTTCCTAGAAAAAAAAATATGCTCTAAAGGTCAGCAAATTAGTAGATGATTACCTCTACCTAGATGGCTTATTGGTATGCAATTCAACAACTGGCCATAAAAAAAAAAAAAAATGAGAGAACAGCTTGCCTTGTCCTTAAAAAACTACCTAATAATCATTTCTAAGTTATCAGAACAAGAATATTAAGCAAAATTGATAATATTCATATCTACTACTATCTACAAATTAGACTAAAGAAAGAATAATGGAGAGTATTTTCAGGACCAGGAGTAAGGTTTTATCATCACAACAGGAAAGAAGAATCTAAAAAAGAAGACTTATGATAAAAACGTCACCAAGTTTAGAATCCACTCAACTTTCAGTACTGTGGTATTGCTGATGGAGGGCATGAATAATGTTCTGACTTTGACCAGATAGTATTAGAAGGCAAGAAAACATAAAGGGAATATTATGCAACAAGAGAAACAAGAACAAAAGGTCAATTTTAAAGATTACTGTACTGCAAATCCTGGAGTACCCACTTGGTAAAAAATCTTGGATAGTCACTGACAATTAAAAGATTGCTAAGGCAGAGTTTTTATCCTTAAGAACTTAAAAATCTAGAACGGAAATCAGATAAGCAAATAAACAAGACCCCTATATACTGCAATGCTATTTGATAAGTGCTGTACTCCAACTGCAGAAAATGCTTCAAGAACTACCTGCAAAGTAAGTGCATCCTAAGAAAACCTGTATAAATGGGAAAGAATGTAAGAGATAGATATGAAAGGCGTCCATCACACAAAGGAAAAAAAGTAAGCAAAATATTAAGACAAGCACATCAGTATTTGTAAAATTAGACAAATGCTTTATTTAAATATAAGACGTTAAATTATGGTAATGAAACTCAATTCTATCAATGCCTATTTAAAAATGTGTAGCAAAAATGATGCAGTGAAAAACACTTGAGAATGACTGAGGCAGTAAGAGAAACTGATAAAACCAAGAAAAACTTGGAAGACCTAGGTGGTTCAGTCAGTTAAGCATCCATCTTCAGCTCAGATGACAATCCCAGAGTCAGAGTCCAGCATCGGGGCTCCTTGCTCAGCAGGGAGCCTGCTTCTCCCTCCATCTGCCGCTCCCCCTGCTTGTGCTCTCTCTGGCAAATAAATAAAATCTTTAAAAAAAAAAAAAAGTGAAACCTGATCTCACTACATATGTAAGCTGTTTAAGGCAACATTATTTCCCCCACTGACTTTCACTGTTATTTCAGAGAAGAAAAGAACTTTATTTCAACACACAGTAACAATTCTTCACCACTGACTCAGTCTATGACACCTGACACAATTCCTATAAAATTGCTTAATGATTATTGATAATCACACAATACTCAATACTCAAAATATATTAAAATATAACTTATTAAAATGCAGTTCACAGCTATTCCATGTGAATGTCACAAACTAGGTTTGTATTCTACCTACCTCTTATCTAACATTTACAGAGTGCTTAATACACACCAAGGCACTCTGCTAACCTCCCCTCCTTTTTTTTTTTTTTTAAGTAGGCTCCACACCCAGCATGAAGCCCAACTCTGGGCTTGAACTCAAGACCTTGAGATCAAGACCTCAGCCGAGATCAAGAGTCAGATGCTTAAGTCACCTGTGCTAACCATTCTTGATATGGCATCTCAGTTAATCTTCAAAATAAGGCTCTGAAGGGGATCACAAAATGCCACCCCAAAATGTAACACTTTGACATAAAGATTTTCTTGAGCTAAAGGCAATTAAGAAACAGCAGACAGAGGGACATGGCAGGGGTGGGGGGGGGACTCTGGGCTCTCCCCTTATCCAGCTAAAAATTTTGCAGAGCTTAAGTTTTCTTTTGTAAAGGTACCAGGAAGAGGACACTTAATCCTGGGAGGTTACTCTCATCAATGGAGAAGGCACCACCTTAAATCTGTACAACAAACCTTACAAAAATAAATTTTATCTTCCATTAGTTTCCCCACACATTTACCTTCCCACAATTTACATCCCCTAAAGGTCTAAATGTCTTTTCCTCTGCCTTGTCACCTCTCCATAATTTATTGCTCAGTCTCACTGCTTCTTTGGGTCAATTCTTTTCTATGAAGGTCTCCAAATGCACAGTTAGTAATAGGTCATTTTTCCTGCTAATCTGTCTTTTGTCTCAGTGAACCCAGGAGGATAGAAAAAGTTTTTTTTCCACCTCTACATCCTTCTGAATCAGGCACTAATACAATCCCCATTCTGCAAATACAGAGTCAGACTTTGATTAAGTTAAGGTGCCCAGAGTCACACACAAGACAAGAAGGTATTGCCCCATACATTTAACTCTATAGCCTGAGTACTTAATCCACACAAGGACTATAATTGCACTGAAATGCCTCTCAGTAGGGACCCCAGGAAAAGCAAGAAAAAGCCATTAGCAAATTTATCCGTTAGTATCTATACCTTTATAGAGAAGTTGATCAAGAACACGTGAAAGTTAGACCCACCCAATTAAACACATTTATGGCCGACATAGGATAAACGGAATTGTGTTTTGAATATCAAATTCTATCACATTATAGGGAGTGACTAGGTTAGAGCAGTCTCTAGTATTAAGCTCACAAGCAAAGCTAAAGTTTAAACAAGTAAATGAGAAAAGTGCAAATTGAGACAAGCATCTACTCTGGGTCATTTTAAGCAGTGAGATACTAAGATAAAGACAACACCTCCTATCCTTAAGGAGCTTGCAATTTACAGAGTCAAGATTCTTCACTTTAATTCAAGTATGTCTTAAACACTAAATCAGAAGCAGCTTTCCTCCAAAAGTTTTCATTTTACCAAAAAGACACTGTTAAAACAAGCCTTAACATAAGCTAAAATATTGGCAAAGTAGAAAAATCCAAGGGCTTTGGAGTCATATAAACTGAATTCAAATCCTTGCTATCACTTGCAATAAGACTCTGGATAAAACAGTTAATCTCCCTGAGCCTGTTTCCTCACTTGTAAAAGGGAGAATATGGATAAAAACTTTACAATGTAGCAGTTAATATTTAAAATATATACAAAGGACATATACTGTATAACACATTAGGAGACAGAGCAAGGAATACTGTTATAATAAGAGTTAGAGGAAATACTGTGATTTAGCCAAATGACTTACTACTCTTACCATAAAGTTTAAGTGTAAAAGGAGAAGCTATAAATATGTAAATGGCTAAGATATATACAGGACACTGTCCCTTCAAGATGCCTACAAAGAATTATCAAATTTCCTTTCATAAACTCATATCCTGATTACTTTTAAAGTGAATCATTTTTGAAAAACATCTGCAGGTCACTTGTATAATCCTTAGATGAATCACATGTAACGTTAGTTCAAATTTTGAAAATTAATCAGTGTAAGTCTCCATATTAACAGATTAAACATAAGAATTCCACATGATTATCTCAGTACATGTAGAAAATGCATTTGACAAAATTCAACATCTACTCATGATAAAAATCCTAGGCAACACCTTGGAGAAACTTCCTTAACCTGATTTAGAGAATCTATGAAATTACCTACAGCTAAGATCATATTTATAATTTTTTAAAAAGATTTATTTGTTTTAGAGAAAGCGAACAAGTGAGTGTGGGGGCGGCGGGGGAGGAAGAGAGAATCTCAAGTAGATTCCCCACACAGCAGGGACCCCCAGGGCAGGTCTCAATCTCGGGACACTGAGATCATGACCCAAGCTGAAATCAAGAGTTGGATGCTTAACTGACTAAGCCAC
>PISX010017209.1:16693-44145 GCA_004024625.1 Mellivora capensis | reverse complement strand
AGGGAAGCAAGGGCAAAAATGAACTATTGGGATTTCATCAAGATCAAAAGCTTTTGCACAGCAAAGGAAACAGTTAACAAAACCAAAAGACAACTGACAGAATGGGAGAAGATATTTGCAAACGACATATCAGATAGAGGGCTAGTGTCCAAAATCTATAAAGAACTTATCAAACTCAACACCCAAAGAACAAATAATCTAATCAAGAAATGGGCAGAGGACATGAACAGACATTTCGGCAAAGAAGACATCCAGATGGCCAACAGACACATGAAAAAGTGCTCCACATCACTCGGCATCAGGGAAATACAAATCAAAACCACAATGAGATATCACCTCACCTCAGTCAGAATGGCTAAAATTAACAAGTCAGGAAATGACAGATGCTGGCGAGGATGCGGAGAAAGGGGAACCCTCCTACACTGTTTTTGGGAATGCAAGCTGGTGCAACTGCTCTGGAAAACAGCATGGAGATTCCTCAAAAAGTTGAAAGTAGAACTACCCTATGACCCAGCAATTGCACTACTGGGTATTTACCCTAAAGATACAAACGTAGTGATCCGAAGGGGCACGTGCACCCGAATGTTTATAGCAGCAATGTCTACAATAGCCAAACTATGGAAAGAACCTAGATGTCCATCAACAGATAAATGGATAAAGAAGATGTGGTATATGTACACAATGGAATACTATGCAGCCATCAAAATAAATGAAATCTTACCATTTGCAATGACGTGGATGGAACTAGAGGGTATCATGCTTAGTGAAATAAGTCAATCTGAGAAAGACAACTATCATATGATCTCCCTGATATGAGGAAGTGGAGATGCAACATGGGGGGTGGGTGGTAGGAAAAGAAGAAAAGAAACAAGATGGTATAGGGAGGGAGACAAACCATAAGAGACTCTTAATCTCACAGAATAAACTGAGGGTTGCTGTGGGGAGGGGGATCGGGAGAGGGGGGTGGGGTAATGGACATTGGGGAGGGTATGTGCTATGGTTAGTGCTGTGAAGTGTGTAAACCTAGCGATTCACAGACATGTGATAAAAATAATGGAGATAAAAATACATTATATGTTTATAAAAATTTAAAAAAAAAGAATGTAAGAATCTATTGAAAAGCATGAATAATAAAGAATTTCACCAGAAGTGTATTTTCTACTTTTTGGTGAAGAAAAAAAAAAACACCCTTGTAAAACTTAAAAGGAAAAAAATAGATGAGCACCTTAACTCTCTCCCCTATAGTCCCTCCTTCCTATAGACTGAATGTTTGTGTCCCTCCTAAATTAATACTGAAGCCCTAATCTCCAACATGATAGTACTTGGAAGTGGAGTCTTTCGGAGGTAACTAGGTCATCAGGATGAAACCCTCATGAAAGGGCTTAGTGCCCTTAAAGAAAAGACACCAAGGGCACCTTGGTGGTTCAGTTGGTTATGTGTCTGCCTTCCACTCAGGTTATGATCCCAGAGTCCTGGGATCGAGTTCCTGCTGAGCAGGGAGGCTGCTTCTCCCTCTGCCCCTCCCCCTGCTCTCTCTCTCCCTCTGTCTCAAAAAAATAAAAATCTTTAAAAAAGAGAGAGAGAGATACCAGAGAGATGATCTCTCTCTCTACCATGTGAGGGTACACGGAGAAGGTGTCTATTTACAGACTATGGAAAGGGCCCTCACTAGGAAATGAACTGGCCAACACCTTGATCTTAGAATTCCCAGCCTCCAGAATTATGAGAAATAAATATATGTCCTTTAAGCCTCCCAGTTTATGGTGTTTTGTTACAGCAGCCTGAGCAGACTAATATATTGTCCTTCCAAAGAATAATCTCCACACCTAGGCAGCGACTAACTGAACCTAATGGCCTTGAGAAGCCTGGGTTCCAAGAACCATGACTTTTCTGGTTTCCAGGGCAACAACATCCCACCATGCAAGGCTTCAGTGCTACTGTTGTCAAAGTTGGTGTATTAGTCTGCTCCAGCTGGTATACCAAAATACCATAGACTAGGTGGCTTAAACAACAGAGCTTTATTTCCCCAAAATTTTGGAGGCTGTAAGTCCATGATCAAGATGCCAGCATGGTGAGGATCTAGGGAGGACTCTCTTACTGGCTTACAAAGGGCCACCTTCTCACTGTGTCCTCAGATGGCAGAGCAAGCACCAGCACACTCTGGTGTCTTATTAAGGGCATTAATCCCACCATGAGGGCTCCACAAGGGTCTCAAAAGGCCTCATCTCTAAATACCATCACACTGGGGGTTTTAGCGCTCCAACAAATTAATTTGGGAGGGACACAATTCAGCCTAATGCAAAAAGACTCCAGCCTGAATGGATAATTGTTTCAAGGCTTTCAGTTGTATAAAATTACCTTGGAATGTTTGTATACTTGATTGATAGGCATATAATTTATGTCATCTTGAGGAATTTTGGACTGAAACTAATTTATGTTTTTGGCAACCTCACATGTAGTTTTTTAAATGTGTTGTTGTAAAATGTGTGCTTATGCTAAATAAATTTAAACACTGCAAAAGGTTATAAAATGAAAAGTTAACAGTCCCCTCTCCAAATCCAGTCAGAGGTTCTGTGAATAGTTTGAGTACTTTTCTATTATATATTTTTAAAGATTTTATTTATTTGATAGAGAGCAAGCACAAGCAGGGGGAGCAGCAGACAGAGGGAGAAGAAGGCTCCCTAGGGAGCTCGATGTGGGGCTCGATCCCAGACCCTGGGATCATGACCTGAGCCGACCCCAGACGTTTAACTGACTGAGCCACCCAGGTCCCTCTAGTTTGAGCATTTTTCAAGAAATTTTGTTCACATAAGTGTAGATGTATGCAAGTTTTAACCATAACATAATCATTCTACACGTTTTTTTTTCATTCCATACATTCTGATACATGGCTCATTGTTTTCACTCTCAGTGTCTTGACTCTTTCCATATCAGCACAAAGGGTTCTACCCCATTACTTTTATATTTCTGCAGTTTTCCATGTATATAGACCACAGTTTATTTAACCAGCCCCTTTTTGATGAAGCATTTGTTTCCTTTTTTTTTTTTTTTTGCTATAAAAATACTATAAAATCATCCTTTCATACATATCTTTCTGAACTTGTATGAAAATATCCTTAGGGAAAATTCTACAAGTGAAATTTCTGGGCCAGAGTATGCACGCTAGGAAATCTCATCAGTAATCGCAAACAGCCTCCAAATGGGTTGTACCAGCATACACTCCCAGCACCAGTGTTTATACGTGGAGTGTGTTCCTCACAACCTTGACAACACTACATGTCATAGATCTGTCAACCTGATTAAGTCAAAAAAGGCATCTCATTATTTTAGTTTTTATTTCTTCAATTATGACTGAGGTTAGGCCTTTAATATACCACCTCTTTATATTTCCTTTTCTGTGAACTGCCAATTCATGTCATTTGCCCATTTTCCTATCTTATCTTTTGTCCTTTTACTAGTGGCTTGTGTAATGGGGGCTTGGATGGGAAACTGTCCTCCTGGATACAGGAGAGCTGGGGGCAGATATGTGGCTCAGAGATCTCTGGGCACTGACTCTGCTTTCTCCTTTTAGATTAAACGAGTCTGCTGATGTGACTTAAGTTCAAAATCCAGGAAGTCCTGGTGTTTATAAACATTTCCTTCAGAGGAAAAGTATAGATGGTTTAAGTTCTTCCAGATGGGTCTTACTGAGCCCCAGTATGAAAGGCATTTTGGTGTAGCCACAATGTAGCTGGAATTGGCTGCTGTCTCATCTCTAGGGTGATTTTACTTGCATGAAGAGGATCAGCAGCCATGATGCAGGCCAGGAGGAAAACAAGGGCCTACGCAAAAGCCACCCCATGATTTTGACCCAGAACTGCTCTAAGGAAACACCTCGTTTCCATAAGTGTTTACAATTTTGGCTAAGTGAGAACCTGTAAGTTTGTGTGCATCCACATTTGTGTGTGTGTATGCATGCGCATGTGTAATTCTCCCACCAATCTGGAAACCACCTGAAATTCGGCAACTTTTAAGCAATGTATAGATTGAGGAAATTAGAAGTAGTCTTTTGTCTCTCTCAAGTATGGCAAATATTTTCCCCGTTGGATATTTTTACACTGTTTATTTGTTTTGGTTTTATTTCTATTTCTTTAAAAGATTTTATTTATTTATTTGAGAGAAAGAGACACAGTGAGAGAGAATACGCAAGCAGGGGGAGTGGGAGAGGGAGAAACAGGCTTCCTGCCCAGCAGGCAGGCGCCCCTATTTCTTTTTATAGAAAACTTAACTTTATAAAAAACGTATTTAACTCTATAGAAAATTTAACTTTTATCTTCTCAAATTCAATCTTGTCTGTTATGGCTTTCGACTTTCTATCACACTTAGGTCTTCCCATTCCAAGTTTATACAAATAATTCATCTGCGTCTTTTTTTCTGGAACTTTCATGGTTTTAAATCTTTGAGTCATCTGGCAGTAATAGATTCTTTTAGTATAAGAAATCATTTTTCCTTCAGCTCTATTTTTTAAAATAATCCAATATCCAATTGGTTTTAATAGGCAGTCTTTACAACATTGTAAATTGTCATATGTATGAACACACATAGACTCTGTTTTGCTCCTTTAATCTATTCCTGCATTAGAATTGTTTAATTTATAGTAACTCTATAATAAATTTTGTCAATGTAGATTTAAAAAATATTTTCAAATATATAAATGTCACCTCAAGTATATAAATAACCATAGTATCATTTAAGTGATGTTGATAGTGGTTATTTTGGAACAAATTCACAAAATACTATAACTTGATTTAAGTTATTTAAAATAAAATGGCAAATAACTTGAGGTGAATGATGCAGTGGTTCTCAAACTCTGTTATACATCAAGAACACCTAGTGAGCTCAAACATACAAATAATTGCCTGAGTCCTGCCTTCCAAGACATCTGATTCAGTAGGCAGAGGATAGGCTGCCCTTTTCAACCACTCCTAAAGTTATTTTTACACACAGAAAACTTCAAGGACACTAGAATAATATCTCCTAAGGTAGCATTTCCAATTTCAAATATCTCAAACAAAGAATAGTCCAGAGACTTGCCTTTTGAATGGATAAACAGAATTCCTCAAGAACAATTAAAACCACAACCAAATAAATTTAGCAAGAATAAATCATTTTAAACAATAAGCGAATGAACACTAGGCAGTACATGTTCGTTTTAAAATAGGAAAACACTGAAAAGATACAAGTTCAAAATGAACATAAAGGAAGAACATAAAAAAGAACATAAAGGAAGAGGATCCCTCCAGGGAAAAGTCTGATGTACATACAAAAACCCCAAAGGCATATGTAGGGTAGGCTGCAATGGAACTTTACTAATTAACTCCAAAATCATTGTCACAGAAAAAGAATACACTGGAAATCTGTCTTTATATGGTAAACTTTGGCACAAGGGAAATTAACTGTTAGGTTCAGTGGGAAATACTGCATCTCACTCCTTTAAATTTGCGTTTAGTCCTTGATCATGCTTTCTGTGGATGATATATCATCCCTACAACTTGAATGCTTTCTTCTCCACTTTGAGAGTCAACTCCAATTCTACTTTTCTCCCCAAACCTTCCCTGTAGACTTATAACCTTCAAGGCCTGGTCAGATCCTGAGCACAGAAAGGATGAAGGTTGCTGGTTAAGGGTCTACTCCCTGTGCCAGCCAGAGCAATGGTGACTATAACAGAGGGTTGGCAGGAATTCTTCCAACTAGCAACCATCAAAGATTCCATAGATTTCTAGCTCTTTCTGCCAGTACTTCCTGCCTGAAAAGAAGGGCAGAAGGACTGAAATGGG
The DNA here is from genome assembly GCA_004024625.1 of Mellivora capensis. Lineage (NCBI taxonomy): Eukaryota > Metazoa > Chordata > Mammalia > Carnivora > Mustelidae > Mellivora > Mellivora capensis. The sequence goes on along the minus strand of PISX010017209.1, from coordinate 38,329 downwards.
CAGAAGGCGGAGCTTAAAGGTCAGAGAACTCTGATCATATTGAGGCAGGCACCACTCTGTATGAACACCACAATTATATTTCTTAAGCTTCTTGGTCAAAATTTTGTTCGTGCTCAATTTAGGGTCACACAAGGACAGATACAGAGATACAAACACAGCATTTTATTTTTATTGAATGATCACAGCCTTTTCCTTCTGTGTTTATCAGAATTATATTTCAAAAGGGGAAACAGTATTTCCAGACAATTGACCATATGACCAACGCCCAGGAGTCCCCTTGAGTGCCAAGTCTCTCATGAGTTTTCCTTACAGACAGTTCTTCACACATGTTTTCACAACTTGTTGGAAAAATAAAGTGTGTCCTGTGTGATTCCACTAAGGGACAACTTCTAGAAGCTTGTATGCCTGATTTCCTCTGAACTTTGACCCATGTGCCTTTTCCCTTTATTGAGTTTGCTTTATAGGCTTTTGGTACAAATCTTAGTCGTGAGTACCACTGAATGCTGAGTCTTGAGTCCTTCTAATAAATCACTGAAACTCAGGGTGGTTTGGGGAATCCCCAATATAACATCTCCATGGAGATAATTACAAAATGTTCAATGAAGAACAGAAGACCTAAATAAATGGAGAATTTTACCATAATGGATAGTGTGAAGAAGGGCAGCTACTCACCCCCATCAGTCATATATTCAATGCAATTCCAATCACTATGCTTGTAGGTATTGTTTCGATTTGTAATGGTTCATGATAAGTCAATCCTAAAGTCAATATGGAAGAGCAAAGGGCCAAAAATAACCAGCTGTGACGGAGGGTAGTTGGTAGAATTTGTCCAACTTGAGATCAAGAATTACTTACTGTAAAGCTATAGTAATTAGGCAGTGGGAAGGTATCTCAATGGGGCTTTCTGTGGAATGTGACATGATTCTAAAATTTGTAAGAATAAGTCCAAAATAGATAAAACATTCCTGATAAAGATGAAGAACCACACCAAATAGGATGTGAGGCCGCAATAATTAAGACGGTATAATACTGGTACAAGGATAGACAGACAGACCAAAAGAACAGAAAGCCCCCAAAACATATTGACCACATATGGAAAAAAGTTGATATTTGACATTATAGACCTTGGGAGAAGGATCAAGTAGATATGCTGGACAAACAGCTATCTAGTGGGAAACTCACTGAAATCCCTATCTCATACCACACGCCTTACTCTTCTGTATGTTTGAAATACATCATAATAAAAACTTAGTTGACAAAATGCATACACTAAAATCTCTTACTCTGTTAGTAAAACACAGGTTAGTAAAACACAGGTAAGTAAAACACTTACTCTGTTAGTAAAACAAACTGTTCTCCTTCCTAGGACCCCAAGGGCCTATGAGCTTACGTAAGTATCATATAACCTCAATTTCACATCAACTTTTTGAATAATATAAACCTTACCTCATAGATCCTGGCAATTCCACAAAGTAAGGTTACTTCTCCCGGAAACTTATCTAAGCCTTGTTTGAAAAGATTTAAAGCCGTCACTGGTTGATCCAATGAGACATAAACCTAAAACCAAGACACATTTCAATAAAAGTACTGGTTCTTAAAATAACAGTATTTGTTATGACAAGTTTATAATTATTGCTCATTAACAGATTATCTCCTAGATATTACAAGTAAAATCTTTTCCAGAAACATGGATTATTTTTCATTAGTGATGTTATAGTTTTATCTTCACGTCATATATGAAACATCCATTCATTTATTCCTTCAATAAATGCTCATGACGGACTTGCTATTACCTCAGAGACCAAGCAGTAACTCAATAAGAGAGGAACGAGGGAAACTTTTTTTTAGGATAGAACAGATGGGAGTATGTCTATAAGTGGGTACAAAGGAACCAATTATGAGATGGAAGTGGGAGACACAGGAGAAAAAGGGGAGGACCAAGGAGCAAGAAGGTCTGAGAAAGAGCAGAAGTGGAGAGCCTGTGGAGAAGGTGGTTTTGGAAAAGGGCCCTTGGAAATAGAGGAGGAACAGATTTGTAAGGAATGGGGTCATGGAGCTGAGAAAGGTAGCCCTTAATGGCTTCTACTTAATTAGCAATTAGGACATTAGCACAAATAAATCCTATATTCTGTAGGAATTTCTAAAATAGGGAAATACAGTTTTAGGCATGGAAACATAAGAGTAAGACATTTTTTTCTTCATGATCTTGGATCCTCTATTTCTTTCCAAATAGACTGTGCTTTGAAGGCGGCCCAGATGGAACCACAGAAAAACTGTTTGTAGTGTTTAGTGCTGAAGTATGAGATTAACGGGAGAGGTATGGATGAAAATATTTCAACTTTTACTTTATACACTCTTGAACTGCTTTTTTAAATACAATAAATAATATACCAAGTAATATAAAACATTTATTTTTTTAAAAATTAACAATCAAGTATTTTCAGAAATAATATTGTTCCTAAATCAGATTGATCTCTATTTCATAGCAATTATTTTTCGTATATTAAAGAAAAGAAGTAAATTTTACTTTTATACAGTTATGTAGGCAGTAATAGATTTAAGCAAATCAATTCATGGAAAAATATGTCAAACCATGTATTCAACAAGAGTTAAAAAAGCACATTTTTTTTAACCACCTGGCAAGTGATTATCAGTTAAGAAGATGAGTTAAAGAGCGTGACCTGAGTTTTAATTTCAAGGTATCTGAAAAGTGTAAAAGTCACTGTGATGCTTAAAAACTTCTTTAAGAATTTTAGGTTTAATATATAATGTACAGAAGGTGGACTCAGTTTCAAACATCTCTGAAAACTATAGTAAACAAGATTATTTAGTACTGTAAGTTTACAGAATGCACCTTCATTCTGTTTCTTTTTAGTATGCAAATTCTTAAAACCATACTTAGGAAGTAGTGGCTCTTCCTTTCATAGCTCTTCTTTTCAACCTCCTTTCACAAAACTTTTTAATTTTAAAACATTCATCAAGATACAGCAAGATGATGTCCTAACCACCACTTCATCAAATGTTTCAAATAGCCCTGGTGAGGGCCCAGAAGTCACTTTTTCCCAGGACCGAAAATTCTGGGGGGTGGCTGTGAGGGGGCCATAGGGGGCGTTGGGAGTGCTGACTCTGAACAGCCAGGTGACCCTGAAAATCCTGTTTCGCCTCTTTAAGTATCCAGGGTCATAAGAATACAAGGGAAATGTTAAAATCTACGTTGCGGGGGTGACTATGAGGCTTATATTCACATGTGGGTGGGACAGACTGGACAGAATACCTCCTCCTGAACAGGTGTTCAATCAAGGCGAGGTATTGTCTTTGTCATTATGGCAGAGCCAAGAAGCCCAGGACCTCCATGAGAAAAATTCTGGTTCTCTGCAGTCTGCTACTGTGGGAGACAGGCATGCTGTAGAAAAGAAGACCTCTCTGGGGCCCGCTACCCACAGAGAGTGGGAATAAGCCTGTGGCAGTTTCTTCTGTTCTAATGGGCAGTCTTTCAAAGGGGTTTTCTTATTTTTCATGGCAATCAATTTCTCCTGAGACAGTTACCCTCCATATGTTCTCACTTTTCCACTTGCTATAAAGAAAAATAAGTCTGAGCACATTAACTTGCCAGCAATTCCTGAAGAAACTGGCAACTCTCCGTATACATTGGCCAGAATTTGAACATTTATTTTGAGAAGACAGATTTCACTCCAGTTAAGAATACTTACTTACTTTTGCCAAGTAGAGAAATGTATCTACCATTTCCTGCTGCTTCAGGGCTGATTTAAACTGTTTTTCTGCTTCACGATACATTCCTAACCTAAGAACAGCCATTTTAAAAATGAGACATTCTACTTAAAAATAAATGCTACAGCACTTTTCACACACACAGGATATGAATAGAGACAAATCACATTTCTAAGAGTAAGCGTGTACCGAAGAAGGTAATATCACACACACAAATTATCATCAGCATTATATGTAGATAGTTGAGCACACAGGTGCCCATTTCCCACATTCGCTGTCCACGTAACCCTCCAGTGGTGCGTAACAAGTCTGTCCACAGCCTGGACACAGCAGGACTGACAGCTGCCAGCAGCCAGAGCACATCGGTTTTACCACCCAAAGAGCTCATAGTCAGCTGGACCTACGGCAAGTGACCTGAGTGAATGCGCTGGGTCTCCATTTTATTAGAAGAACTTAAGGATGGCATTTCTTTGAAAACATGGTCTACTCTGAGACAAAGGCCCATTTTTAAAGCCCTTTTTAAACTGTTTTGATGTAAGAAGTAATTGCTTCTTGAGTGATACAGTTATACCATTTTATGATTCTAGAAACATTTTCTTTTCCTTTTTTATCTTCGTATCCGATACAGGTTGTCCTAGTCTACAAATGTGAGATTTGTTCCTTGTCTAATGATAATAGTTAGTCCTGATAGCAGCCCCATTTTTCTGCCCAGGGAACATTTTCTTACTACTGAATCAGTCATTAGAGCATTAAAGCTCACTCATTAAAGCAGGCTCAAGGGGCGCCTGGGTGGCTCAGTGGGTTAAAGCCTCTGCCTTCGGCTCAGGTCATGATCCCAGGGTCCTGGGATCGAGTCCCACATCGGGCTCCCTGCTCAGCGGGGAGCCTGCTTCTCCATCTCTGTCTGCCTGCCTCTCTGCCTACTTGTGATCTCTGTCAAATAAATAAATAAAATCTTTAAAAAAAAAAAAAAAAGCAGGCTCAACTGTGCTCTGTTGGGCTTTCTCCTAACAACTCCTCCCTAGCCAGCCAAGAACTGCTTAGGCACTTTATGATGCTTTCATTCTGTGAAATGATTGTTTCATGGGATGTTCCATTGAGCTGCTTTCATTCAGAGCCTTGACAGAAGAGCTCTGACCATCTACCCAGGTTGTCTAAGTTGAGCACTGGTATGGCTACACCCAAACAGCTCTTGGGTGAATAACCACATGGGTTTTTCTGCAAAGGAAATTAAGTGGGCAATGTATAAAGTCTAGGAATAAGGAAAATATCAGTCAAGTTCATGAATACAGGTCAATAGTGGAGAGTCAAAGTCCCAAGATAAACCCACCAACTGCCAACCTTTTCTCTCCAATTTAATTCAATAAATATTGTCAAGCACCAACTGTATGCACATTTCATAATGCAAAAATGAAGATTAAAACCATGAACTAAAGGCACAAATAAGAATGGAACAAAACGTTCACAAATAAATGGAATCGTATTATGGCCAATAAGAGAAAAAAAAAAAAAAAAAGATACGTTGAGAGCACAGAGGAGGAGTGAGCCAAGACAGTTTCAGGGAGGAAGTGACAGGCACGATTTTGAGAGCTAGACAGGGTGGGGAGGGGTGGGATGGGGCAACACCTTAGATGGAAGCAAAATATCAGCACAGGGACACAGCAGAGTGCACAGCATGGAAGGGGAATGAGTTGTTTGGTTTAACTGGAAAGGAGGACACAATAAGTAACAGGAGAAGGGAGTGAGGGGGCAAGCATGGACTGGGACCAGATCAGACATGCTACACTTAAAATGCAGACTTCAGGGGCACCTGGGTAGCTCAGTGGGTTAAAGCCTCTGCCTTCGGCTCAGGTCATGATCTCAGGGTCCTGGGATTGAGCCCTGCATCGGGCTCTCTGCTCAGCAGGGAGCCTGCTTCCTCCTCTCTCTCTGCCTGCCTCTCTCCCTACTTGTGATCTCTGTCTGTCAAATAAATAAATAAATCTTTTAAAAAAAAATGCAGACTTCATCCTAGAGGTCATGGAGATTAGCCAAAGAATCCAACAAGAGCTGTTTTTTCCACAAGTTATGCTGACGGTAGTATATAAGAAGGATTAGGGGAGCAAGAAAATGGGGGCAGAAAACCAAGGTAAGAAGCTAATGGAACAATTCAAACAAACTAAAAATCAGAATTTAGGCACTGGAGTGGGAATCTGGTGGTAGGGGAGCTACTGTAGACCATCTAGCAGAATTTACCAGCCAGGAACAAAGAGACACAAGTCAACTGGAGCTCCATCCTCTGGTAATCCATCCTTGACCTCTCCAGCCCAAGTTAGGAGCTCTTTCTCTGAGCTTCCTGTGCTTGCTTCTATCACAGTGGGGGCCATGCTTATCACTGTTTACTGTCCTCTCTCCCTCACTGGACACTAAATACTTTGAAGGGAGGGCTATCTAATAAATATTTGTAACCCCTGTGCCTGGCTCATTAAATATCTCAGTGAGTCAGGAGTGCACATACTAAAGATGAGAGGCTATAAAGGGACAGAGGAGAACTGTGATTAATATGGCAAGGTAAACTCATTTAAATGCCATCTTGTACAGATGGAATCCAAATTGTGCTTTTCTTTAATTATTAAAGATTTATTAAGGTTTTGTTTAGAAGCTCAAGATTTCAAGCTTGCTTCCAGAAATTACATTCATAAAAATTTAATGGTATAATGCTATAAAATTACCTTTTAGTAGAAAATACTTCCTCAGTCTAACAGCAGAAAAAACACTTCAGTTCTATGTAAAATATCTAAGTGGAAAGTAGTCTTAATTTCAACCAAAAAAGAATAAGCATCCTTTTTATTCCATTTATATATTTCCTTTTCCTCACAGTGTTTGGTAAGTAAAGTTCATAAGTACTAAAGGATGCTCACAGTAACTGGTCTACCTTGTTTTGAATACCAAAAAATGTATTTATATTTGTAAAATACAGTAATTGCCCATTTGTCTCTATTTTTCAAATGCTCCAATACCAGGCAACAAGTTTTAGTTCTCATTTACTAGTTGCTGTATAATATTCATAAAATTAATTACAACTTTTCTGACCTTTCAATTAGTTTGTTTAAAAATGTGTATAGGGGCACCTGGGTGGCTCAGTCAGTTAGGCGTCTGACTCTTGATTTCAGCTCAGGTCATGATCTCAGCATCATGCGATTGAGCCCTGTGTGGGGCTCCCTGCTCAACGGGAAGTCTCACCCTCTGCCCCACCCCCACTTGTGGGCAAACTCTCCCCCTCCCCCCAAAAATGTGTTTAAACATTAAGTGAATTGATGTAAGAATATTCAGATCCTAAACACTGGAATTATACAAGTAATAAGAGAACTGGAGTCAGAAAGCTGAGCTCAAATTCTTGTTCTGCAAGAATTACAGGCAGTGTGAATTTGGACAAGTCACTTTATCTTTCTGAAGCTCAATTCTTCTCATCTGGACAAAGAACTAATGATAATAGCAATAATCTCCAGGTGCTATGAGATTCAAGTGAGATAATGTAACATATGGGCAAGCAAGCTCTCAACTGTGAAGCACTTTACAGATGTGAGGCATCAAGGGACATAAAAAGATTTGTGAGCAAGAGAAGAGGAATTGGAATCACCAGACAGTTCTAACAGGTCCGTTACTAACTAGTCTTTCACTAAGGAGTTCCTGATGCAAATCACAGGCTTTCTCTGGCCTCAGCTTCCTCACCTGAAAAGGGGTGTTGGATCTGATGGTCTCAGAGTTTCCTCTGCCCAGCACTACCATTTTATTATTCCAAAGGTATGAACTCTTAGTGCTACCATGTTTAATGCTTTCACACCTAAGTCAAAGACATAGTTCTCATTTCTTCCCAAGGAAATCAACCCACAAAAAAATAACGATCAGAGTTGAGACTCTAAAATATGCTGCCTGTCTAAGCCCTCCACAAATAATCAAAATTTTACCTGTAGTAACATTTTCCAATCTGCACTTTCCACCACCAGTCCTTGTACTGAGAGTGCTCTGTGGAAAGGGCAGCCAAGTCCAAAGCCTTTGAAAACAAGTCATTTTGGATTAGGATTTTCTTTTTGAACAATGAACAGAAACAATAAATAATGAAATAAACCATATAATTAGCATCAATCAAAACATGCATTAGAAATCAGACAGAAACTCAAGTTGCTCATGTTTCCAGATGGCTCCACCAATTTTCCCTAAATAATCAGTTCCAGACTGGAGGGCTGGCAGCAGATGAATAGTAAAAACTGATCAAAGAAAAGCAGATGTACAATATATTAGAATACAGTTTTAATATACAGAGCACGAAATGGCTATTAAAAAATCTCCTAAGTTGTATGCTCTCCCCACCCTTTATCTACCATCCAATGGGTCAAAGCACCTCTAAACTCAGTGGCAGCCAAGCCTTCAGTGTGTCAGCCAGGTCCAAATGCAGGCCCCACTTGAAGACAGATGTAGAGAAATAGAGAAAGTAAGAGAAAGAGAAAAAGAGAAAGTAAGCAGAGAGGAGGAGGTCTGGAAAACAGCATCATGAAGTGCCAAAGAGCAAGGGCACTTGGATATCCATCATCTTCCATGACAACCGTTCTATCATTCTGACCCCAGTTCACATCTAGTGATGCTGAGGGTCAGACGCACCTTTGTTGCAGACTGAAGCAGATCTTCTGAGCTGCTTTCTTATTTTACATGTGTTTATCCCTTTCTCTCTCATGTCTTCTAGTTTGTTCCTTCTAGTGTTTATTCAAGATCAGACATGAGATGACTAAAAGGGACTTAGGATTTTATACAGAAGAAGCAGAAACCTTTTGGACAAAAAGGAAAGCAAGTCCATCTTTACACAAATTTGAAGCTCAGATGAAGATCTGGTGAATTAAAACTCAGGTTATTAGTTAAAGAGAATTCTCATGTTTTGTTATATTTATTATTCGTTCTCTCAAGGTTAGAAAGCTCTTATTCTTTAGCCAGTGTTATATTACCGTGCTAGCCAACAGTTAAAGTAACTCTCAGATTTCAGTTCTATTAGCTCAGAATATATCCCATATTATTGTCCATGTCTTAATATGAACTCTTTCCTGAAATGCAAGCCAGATGAGTTCCTCCCGGAGAATTAATGACTTTTCTTTGTGTTTCCCCATCTTTTCTTGCTCCAGGGGAGACTTCTAAATATGCAAGCTCTTTATAAAGGGATGATACCACCACACTGAGGTTCTAATGGACCTGAAAAAATCAACACCTCTATTGGAAAGCTATGGGAATTTAAAACAAGCCACACACTACTTTCATATGCTTATTTTCCTTTTTCCCCAAGCCAGAAATAAAAGTGGAAGCCAAAAAATGCAGGGGAAAAGTGTAACTTTCATTAACATTATCTCTGAAAATACTCAAAAACCGTATTTTTGATCAGCTCAGTTGAGGACTCCATTGTAAATATCTGAACATATTATTTTTAACTTAATCTTTACAAAGAACTCTTCCAGCAGATAGATCATATTCACTCTCACGTTTAATATAACAGACCTTCTAGTTTTTCAGAAAAATATGTCACTCTAAATTTGTCACATATTCCAATTTCCCAAGGTTAGGTTTAGCACTTACTACAGGCTGCTGAGTTTGCTGATGGTTCTAAAACAAGTCTTCCTAGATGTTAGATGTCTCATGTTTGTGCTGAACCGATTAAGGAAATTAACATGAATTGTTGATTATAGAATAAAAATTGTAAAAAAAATATACATTTTAGTGATCATTCATCATATGAACACTGAGGATTCACTAGACAGAACTATTTGTGACCATTTCAAATGGGCCTTAAGCTCCCTGAGGAAAGGTACTCCTTCTTACACATCTCTGTTGTTCTGATATGTTTCTATGCTACTTTTTTTTTCTATTTTTTTACTAACATATAATGTATTATTTGCCCCAGGAGTACAGGTCTGTGAATCGTCAGGCTTACACACTTCATAGCACTCACCATAGCATTAAAAGGCACTCGGGAATGATGTATTGATTGAATTAATTCTATTCCTTATTTCTGAATTTTATTGAAAATAACTTAAGAGCCAAACAAACTGTCATAGTAATAAGATTCATAATGAAAAGCTATTAACATTTTAAAATGTTAAAGCAATGACAGATCTATATTTCTTTAGTCTTTCCCAATTTTTAAAACAAATGACTTTGTTTAAAAACAAATGACTACATATTTAAGAATCTTTGAATAATTTAATCAATCTGATATCTAGATATTAATGAAGGTCTAGAATGTCCTATAAAAGCTGTAAGTTTAAAAAAGTCCATAAGGAGAGGGGACCTTGGCAGATCTAGACCACATGATGTTTGTGAATATGCCCAACCAAGTGTTCCAGTGTATTTCTGAGTTAACAGTGCTCCAACCACTAATATTTTTTTTTAAACCAGCCATCCTTTAGCTATTGTTTGAGTTGCAACAACTTTGGGATGATGAAATTAAAGAGCATATGGAAATAAAGATTCCAGAATCAGCCCACGTGCCACTTTAATTTTGCCAGTAGGGCCAATATCACCCCAAAAGGCACAAGCAAGGAGGGAAGGGGGCTAGTAAGGACACAAAGGGAGAAAGAGTGTTCCATAAGTCAACTTTACTTATCGCCTATCACTTCATAACATTCTCTATAGTTATGTACACTATCCTCCAGATTTGTCTATAGATAAATACAGAATCATCAACCCACATGGCACTTAGTTTTTGTCAATATTGCCCACACAAACGGAAAAAGTATTAAGAACGGAAAGACAGGAGGATAGTTTTTCATGGAAGATCAATTTCATTCTTTCTTAACATTTAAGTACAACTTCACGGTATCCTCCCTTTTTGCCTATAATATTCTCTGTATCTGTGTGAAATAGTTTATTGAAAAAGAAATTTGGAGGCCACCCAAAGTAACTAATATAAAAGTACCTCTGATTTCTTAAGGGTATTAAAAAACCAATTTCTCTCTTCTCTTTCCAGCTATAGTTGTAAAACATAGTTTGGGGAAAAAAAGGTACAAAAATGCACAAATGCATGCTTTCTGCTCATTTCCTAAACCCTTCCCCCATTGAGAAAATAACAATTGTGGTAAAAAATCTAAAATGACATCTTAATGGAATAAGCTGATCCATAACAGAACTATAATGTGATGAGCCCATAACAGAGTAAAAAAACAGATACAGGGCATCCGTCCTACTCGATACCGCTCACATGCATCACAGCACCAGTACGCAGGCACTCAATAGTTCCATGTTTGAAGAATAACCCAATCAAGCAATAAGCCAATTGATAAATTAATGAATAAAAGGAAAACAGAGGAATGAACAATTTGTGCTTTTTACTAAGTAAAAACAAAAATTGATTAGTTTTATGTTCCATAAAATATGTGTATTGAGAGTAAGCAGATGAAAATAATAAGCAGCATGCAATTACAAGCATTTTAATTTATTACTGCCCCTAATTTATAGCTAAACTTACAAATGAAATGTCATTATAATATTATTAAAAATTTTGGAAAAAACTGGATAAAATTCTAGTGAAATTAGATAATTCCCATTAGTGCCATGAGGTATAGATTTTTATTTACTATTGTAATGTAAGCTACTGGCACCATGCAGGCATTAATAAATATTTGTAGAATTAATACAATCTCAACCCTGTAATGCTTTTATTTCCATTTTTTGGTAATACCTTCTAGTATATGTAATAAATATATATATGTTTAGAGTGATAATTCTTTTTTAATGCATGTGTTAAAGTGTATAGTCGTTGGCTTAACATTATAAACACTTTTCTGTTTCTGCCCAATTTTTATGATTGTAACTTTTAATGGCTGCATAAAGACTCAGCATGCAGTATGTTATAATTTACTAAGATTATCTTCTATCATTGAACATATAGTTTATCGTCCAGGTTGCTTTGCTACTATGACCAATGTGACAATGAACATCTTTGTAACTACAGCACTTCTTTGTGAAATTTCTTGAGAAGGGAAATTACAGAAACAAAATAAGTATGTTTACAGCTGTTTCATATTATCATACTCTTTTCCAAAATATTATACCATTTAAAATATTATCTATAAAATATCAGTATAAAAATTATTCTTTTCTCTCCCAGCATTTTTCCCAACTTTCATAAACATAAAATTGTAAGTCCAAAATTCCTTTAACTTACATTTTTGCATTAGAAAGTACATCTCTAATGTGCTTGTTTACTGGCATTTTCTCTAATGTAAATTTTCTGTTACTGGATCATTTCCATTTCCATAAAACATTTCCTAACAAAGTCAGATGAACTTTTTCCTATTTACAAACACTAACATTTTTAAATCATGCTCATATACATATTTCACCCCTCTGTTGTCCTACTATGTTTCATTTTGTTTTGTTTCTGTTCACTGTGCAGAGATATAAATGAATCAGTTAAATCTGCATCCTTTGTGATTGCTTCATAAATCCAACCAAATCTGTGAACTATTGCTTACTGGTTTAATTTTTTTTAAGATTTTATTTATTTATTTGACAGAGAGAGATCACAAGTAGGCAGAGAGACAGGCAGAGAGAGAGAGGAGGAAGCAGGCTCCTCGCGGAGCAGAGAGCCCGATGCAGGGCTTGATGCGGGGCTCAATGTGGGGCTCAATCCCAGGACTCTGGGACCATGACCTGAGCTGAAAGCAGAGGCTTTAACCCACTGAGCCACCCAGGCATCCCTGGTTTAATTTTTTAAAAAATTCTTCAGTCATCAAATATCTACAAGGAAGTCTTTAAACAAATTTTCTCAACAGTGCTGTTTACTGAAGTATAAGGCTCTGTTTCAAAAAGAGTGAAAAAAATTGCACTCAATGTTGCCTGTTTTTGGAGTATTAAAGAGTCTTTCATTGTTCCTAGGAATAAAAATAAAAAAATTGTAGGTGGAAACTTTAGCTCTCAAACAGAATTTTGTAATACTCCCTTACTATTGAGATCTGACAATAATTTTTGCTGTGCCTTTTCTCTTAATTTGTGGACTTTCTCCATTGAGTCAGAAGACACACTCCCTCCTATTTGTCTGTTATATGGAGCTCTGGCCTTCAAGTTCTGTTCATGCTCCCAGGTCTATTTTCCTACATTAGGAGGTCTAGCATTCCAGCTTTCTATTAATCAATGCCTTTCAAACCATATTCTTCAGCAGCAGTTCCCAACCCTGACTGAAAATTCGCATTGCCTGTGGAGCTTTTATTAACAACAAATTTACCAGACATACCCATGGGGATTCTGATTCAGAGGGTCTAACACGGATCCAGAAATCCATTATGTTAAAATCACCAGGTGGTGCAGAAACAGTAGGATTTAGGAAATACTTAAGAGCCCTAGGCTTTGAGGGGCCGGAGCTCACACGGTGGAGTGAGGAGACGGCCTGGTGGGTGTGTTCTTGGTCGGCTACTTCTGCTTGAATTCAAGCAGCCCTGCTTATGTCTGTTTTACACAGCAGGATCTGGAGGAGATTTCATTTGAATAGAAAGGTTGTGCTGCTTAAAGAAAAAATTTGAAAGTCACTGCTCTATTTGTTTAAGGTTTTCAAATTTTCAAATTTTAAGATGTTCAGATTTTTTTTTCAATCAATGAATATGAAGAACGGTGAAAACATTCTAAAATACTCAAATACTCAGATAATATGTAAAGGTCAAAGTCTGTTAGACTCTACAGAGTCCTTAGAATCCTTAGAATCTTTAGAATATAGAATATAAGTTCAGTTAGTGCAGAGAATAAAACCTATTTTATTTCAATGTGGCTGCTCTTCCTCAACACCATCATATCAATGCCAAGATGTAGAGTGACAGCCTCAAGATGAATCTCTCAATAAAGACACCATCACCAGGATCTACAAACAGCGTATAATCCGTCTACATTCTGAACCCATCGTCTGCAACTCCTCCCCTCACAGACCTCACCCCAGCCACCCTGGCCTCCTTACTGTTTCTTGAACAATCCAAGCATGCTTCCACTCAGGACCTTCGCAGTTAAAGTTCTCTCTGACTTACAGATTCTTCCTATACAGGACTGTAGGGTCTGTGCCTCTCCATTAGAGCTCTGTTTAAGTGTCTTTTCAGAGTAGATATCACTGACCATCTTCCACCCTCCACCCCAAAAACAGCATCTTCCCCCCGCAGCACTGTCCAATCCCCTCCCTGCTTTCGGGCTCTGTTGCTCTCACAGTACTTATTATCCCAGGACATGTGATGTGTTTCTAAATTTGCTAGTCGTCTCTATTCCTTGCACAACCAGGATATAATCGCCAAAAGAGCAGAGATTTTTGTCTGCCTGCTTCACTCTGTGATCTCAGGGCTTAGAACGGTGGCTGGCACATTGTCGTGGCCCAGACAGTTTTAGATGAAAGCATATATGTCTCTTCAATCACTGAATTAATCCTCAAAAAGTCCAAGACACAGCTTTCTGCTATGTAGAGATTGACTCCCTTATTCGGATGTTTCTTTATAAGGGCAGTTTAACTACATGATATTACATGTCTCACTGGAAGCCTCTGCCCAGCTTTGTATTAAGTGAAAATGGCATGTACTGACTGACTTACAGGAAACGTGCGTGACGTCTGCTCCAGCCTTGGTTTCTCTTCTTCCCTACATGGCCACACGCACTAGCACCTCACGACAGACAACGTCCACGTTGTGCGTCTGGGGTGCGGGCTCTCGCCAACAGTTAGTACCAGTGGTATCTCCACTTGGACAGCTTGTCACGATCTCAAACTCAAAACGCCTTCAAGTGAATTATGCAGCTTCCGTAGAAATTGACTTCCTTCCCTAATTATCCCATTTCTGTTACTAAAACAATCCTTCTTCTTATAACATCTTTAGGAGGCAGATTTGATGTGTGTCTTTCCTCTGTCCTCCACATCTAATTTATCATCATGTTCTGTCACTTCTTTCTTTAAAATGTCTCTTTGATGCTCCCATTTCTTAGTAGATGGCCTATTTATTTTTCACTCTATACCCTGTTCATGTTTTTACTCTTTCTTCACATTTATTTTCCTTCCTTCTCCCAAAAAATCTGACTCATTTTTTGGTTATTGATATCACCCCTCTGATTTTTTTTTTCCCCTTTGCTACCTGGTGACAATTTCACAGCTTGGCAATTACCTCTTTAATTGTTTCATTATGCCAATTTTCTTTTCTCAGCTAGATTGCACAGCTTATAGAGTCAAGAAAACAAATATTTTTATTAGTTTTCCTAGTACATGGCAGAGTGGTTGACACACAGAAAACACAACTGAGGAAAACTTTTATTTTCCTGAATATTTAACATATGGTTATAAAGCTTTTTCCCTAAACTAAAAATAAAATGAGGGAAAACACTATCATTAGACACTGCAGAATTAACTATGTTTAATTTGACAAAATTTGTGAGGTAACTGGTCATTTGCATATTAGCATGTAAGAGTGAAATAAATAAAGTCATAAGTATAAAACAAAACTCTGCTGAGAAGCTACCAAGGTAATTGAATATTACTGAAGCTCGGTGATGGGTGATACTCGCTCATTATATTATTTTCTCTACTGTGTGTGTTTGAATTTTTCTATCATAAAATGTTGTGGGGGGGAAGGGGTGCATTACAAAGAAATAAGAAACACTCATATGACCTATAATAATACCCTATATGGACTACAGGAAAAAAATGGATCAACAGTGCTAACTATTAGCATGAGAAAGATACTGTAGCATAAACACACTATGCAATATTCTCAGTTATCTGTATCTTGCTCTTCAGTGGATATCTACATACTCTCTTGGACCAGGCACAGTTCTTACCAATTCTATATTTATAATAAATTTTCCTGTTGTAACTGACAGTGGATTTGAAAGTATCAGTAATGCTCCAATTTTTAATAATTCCATCTGTTTATAAGGTAAAAAATAGAACATTTCAGAATCAAAATCCCCAATGTCATAAAAAATTACAAGAGAAAACAGCATGAATTCAAAACTTACAGTCTTAACATCATTTTCATGATGAAAGATATACTCGAACAAAGCCTATGAAGAAAAAAAAATGCCAAAAATACATTAGGTTTTATTTTAACAAAAGCGCTGTATTGTTATATCAAGACTGAAAGACCATTTTGACAGCAGCTGGGTTAAACCAAAATAACAAGGTACTCTAAAAGTACCTTTACAAGTAAAGGGTCTATCCATTATTACAATCACCATTTTAAAATATAGCGATTTATACCTGATTCCTGTTTTTATAGAATACAAACTGGAAAACTCAAATAACTAAACAGTGTTTTTTGTATTACACATAGTATTTTACTAGAAAGAGACAAATGAAAAGACCAACTTTGGAAGTGCCCAAAACAGATTCAGCCCATTCTGTTACACACTCTACATATGTAGTATAGTGATTATGATACTGATAATGACACTTTAGACATGGGGGAAATCTGGAAGTTTCTTTTGAAACAAAGTAAAGCTTGAGTGTAAAACAGGCTGTATAGATGATGACTGTAAGACCCATTCCTGCGCTACTTCCCTCAGCTCATCTGGATAAGTAAGCATTTACTGAATTACCCCTTGATGGTATCACATTTGTCCATAAAGCCATTGCTGTACACTTGCAAAGAGGCTAGTGTATCAAGGTTATTACCAGAGAAAACTTCAGAGGCAACCAAAGAAAGAAAAAAGAACTCAGGACCAGGCCCTTCTTTTAAAAACGATACCGAACCCTCCATTTGTTCTGTTATAAAAAAAGAAAAGTTAAAAGTGTGGTTGGTGCTACCATTGCTGTGAAATGAAACTCATTAGAAATGAGTCCCGATGAGGAAAGGTGGATTGGAAACCAAAGATAGGAAAACTTGGCATTCTTTTCTTTTCTTTTTCTTTTTTTTTTTTTTTTAAGATTTTATTTACTTATTCATGAGAGACAGAGAGAGAGAAAGGCAGAGGCATAGGGAAAAGGAGGCTCCCTGAGGAGCACAGAGCCTGATGCAGGGCTCAATCCCAGGACCCTGGGATCATGACCTGAGCTGAAGGCAGATGCTTAACGGACTGAGCCACCCAGACACCCTTACTGGGTATTATTTCTACAACACACTAAAAAAGCACAAAATCTAGTTCAGTTTAAGTCTATTAACACAGACCAGGTCTGTTCTGGAAGCATCTGAGTTTACCAGAGATGCCTTCATGGGACTGCACTCCCTGGACAGAAAACACCAATGGGGGGCGCTGTTGGAGGGGGGGCAGGGGCCAGGTGGCGTAGTCAGTTAAGTGACTGACTCTTGGTTTCAGCTCAGGTCATGATCTCAGGATCATGGGATCGAGCCTCACATCGGGCTCTACACTGAGTGCAGAGTCTGCTTAAGTTTCCCTCTCTCACTCTTCCTCTGCATCACCATCCCCCCACCTCTGTCTCTCTCTTCTTCTCTCAAATAAATAAATCTTTGAAAAAGAAAACAGCAATGGTACCAACTAGCCATCCAGCCACCTCAAGTAAATGGCCTAAAAGTCAGGGGAACTAGATATTCCATATGAGTTCCTGTTAATACTCCATTCTCACAAAGGGAAATAAGTATAACTTCGCAATTCTGCTAAGTGTAGTTGACCAGATTGCTTTCAAATAAGAAATTAAGAAAAATGTCATCAGTGTTATTAAAGGATAATTCCCTATCAACTGACATTTCTTTTTCTGATTTTAATTTCAACTCTGTATGGCTAACAACCATTCTTATATTCCCCAGTGTTTGACATTTAGTAAATACGTTAAACACCATTAGAACTAAGATTCAGAATGAACTCAGCGCTAATGCACAGACTTCACAAAAATTACAGCTACAAACCTGGGCTAAGCTTAGGCCAGTTTCAGCACCAGCTAAGTGCTCATGTCTCTGAACTATTCCAAACAACTCCAAGTTTATCTTTAGACTGAAAAGGTCATGGACCTCTCAGACTCTTTCTCTCTCTCTTTCTCACTCTCTCTTACCATGCATACACATACTTACTTTCACTCTTTCTTTTTTTTTTTTTTAAGATTTTGTTTATTTATTTGACAGACAGGGACCACAAGTAGGCAGAGAGAGGAGGAAGCAGGCTCCCCGCAGAGCAGAGAGCCCTATGTGGGGCTCGATCCCAGGACCCTGAGATCATGACCTGAGCCAAAGGCAGAGGCTTTAACCCACTGACCCAGGCGCCCCTCACTCTTTCTCTTTAATTTAAAGGAGCATCTAATCTATTTTTAAGATTTATTTATTTATTTGAGAGAGGGAGAGAGCATGTGTGCACATGGGAGTGGGGGGAGGGGAAGAGGGAGAAAATCTTCAAGCAGACTTCCTGCTGAGCACAGAGCCAGATACAGGGCTCCATGTCCCGACCCTGAGATCATGGACCTGAATCTAAAGGAAGAGTTGGACGTTCAACTGACTGAATAACCTAGGTGCCCCGAGCAACTACTCTTTGAAGAGTTAGAATTATTAACATAATTCTCCACAAGGATCACTCGGGCCAGACAGTGACATTGAGATGCCCGCCTAATGACAAATTAGAAGTACATATATTTTTATCCTTCTTTTGACAGTTCTAAATTCTACAAGGATAGCAAATCATTTTTCTAAGAGTCCAAAATGAAAACACACACAGACACGGATGACCTTCTAAGCTTCCTTCCATAAAGATGATTCTGCATATCTGCTTTCTTTGTTATAAATTGCTGTTCCTTTATCAACAATAGCCAAACTATGGAGAAAGCCCAAATGTCCAATGGCTGATGAATGGATAAAGAGGATGTGCTATGTGTACACACACACACACACACATACACACACACAAAGAAATATTACTCAGCCATCAAAAAAGAATGAAATCTTGCCATTTGCAATGATGTGCTAGAGCTAGAGAGTGTTATGCTAAGTTAAACAAATCAAGTCAGAGAAAGACAAATACCAAATGATCTCACTCATATGTGGAATTTTTAAAAAGATGAACATATGGGAAGGGGGAAAGAAAAAGAAAAGGAGAGAGGGAAACAAACCATAAGAGACCCTTAACAGTACAGAACAAGCTGAGGGTTGATGGAGGGAGGCAGATGGGGGATGGGCAAGATGGGGGATGGGGATTAAGGAAGGTACTTGTTGACATGAGCCCTGGGTGTGTGTTGTATATAAGTGATGAATCACAGAGTTCTGGTCCAAAAACCAATATTGTACTGTATGTTAACTAACTAGAATTTACTTTTTTTTTTAATTGCTGTTGTTTATCAGAGGAAAAACAATTTCTTATAATGATGGTATATAGACTTTATTTCTGATGGACTTTCCTTAACTCAAAAGACTAAGAGAAGTTTTACATAGTTCAGTAATTAAACATTTCCATTTCAATCAAGACATCGCCTTTCCTTCACCATTTTTTTTTCTATTTCCTACAATGTTGTTATGATAATATATCTAAATGTTACTTCATAACATACAATCATTTTAAGTACATACCTTTGCCAATTTAGGTTTCTGGGCATATTTTGTTAAATTCAGTCTAGATAAGTTTATAAAAGGTCCATCAGGACTTGTAAGCATGGAAGCCTATGGGGGAAAATGACAGAACAAGATCTGAAACTTTCTCTTGAAACATAAATTGAGTTTAATGAGCATAAAAATTATAAAGGCAATATAAGTAAAAAAAGAATCACCTGTAAAAAATCTTCCATATAACCTTCCACTATAACAAGAACAAAAAATGATATACTATAAAGTTACTTTGGTAATAGAAAACTGTGGTAAAGCTGTCAGAATTTACCGTTCCCAGCCTGACAAATCTTCCAGATGAGCTGGTGATGGGGCGAGCTGTGTAGGCAGTTCTGGGAGTTCTGATGGCCTGCTCCATAGTGCCAGGCCTTCCGCTCTGTGTGCCAGGTCTAAGGAAACCTGTAATGGGTCTTCCAGCTTGAGTGATTGGCCTGTGGAAAGTGTATATTGTGAAAATACAAAGAAGGTCAATAAAGGAAGATTCTCGTACAGTCTGGTCACTATTTAAGGATAGAGGGTATGGAAGAGAAGTGCATACCTGATAGCTGGACTAGGCCCTCCGGTCTGATTAGTTCCAGGGAGTTTCAAAGATGTGCCAGGGCCTATGAGATGCGATGGCAAATTCAATTAATATATGAGTTACTAATCTGTAAAAACTGTCAGCTAATGTAATTTTCAGGAATGCGCTGGTCTAGTGAAAAGGACATTAATAACAGGAAATGTATTTTAGGGAAAAATGTGTTTGAGACTGATATTTACTGAATATCTATCATGTTATTTTATGTTATCACATGTAATCCTCACACTAAGTCTGAAAGGCAAGTAATATCCACCCATTCCGCAAAGGCTTAGAGGGTTAAGCAAAGAGGTCAACCTGTTAGTAGAGCTGGGGTTCAAACTAAGGCTAGCAAGCTCCAAAGATACTCATAGTTTATTTCTGATACAAAATCAAGAATTTAGACATTTTAGCTCCAAAAGAGCAAAACGACGGGGGAAAAAAGTTCATTTTTAACATGAACCATATGTATTTTTTCCCTCAATTTTCATTTGAAGCTTTAAAAGTTATTACCTTTCAAACATATACACGGCTGATAACTGTTATAACTATCAAATCCCAGCAAGACCACCACACGTCACGGCAGTCACTCAATACCACTTGTGCCAGCACATCCGTAAGCTGGGGACTGGGCTTCTTTGACAACACCAAGAGGCATTCACGGGCCAGTATATCACCCCATCACTTCACATCATGCATGAGAGCAAACCACCTTCAATTATTACAGTGATCATTTTTTTAATAATCCTTTTAGAACACTTCTGCTGTTTGGGTGCTTCCGGTGTTTCCACTCTGAGATAAACAATCTTCTGATAGGTTAGATAAAGCAGTTAGCTAGAACGCCTTTTAAATATAAAATTTTTTAAATGCATAGTATAGCTTTCTTTGAAAAATGGTTTTATACATCAATCTCATATCTTAAGTTTAAGATAATATAATTGAATTGAGGAAGGAAAGTCTTTGTACTGTATGGCAAGATAGAGACAATTTACGTAATAGAATGTTTTTTCATGTATATAATGTTCTATGTTTCTTTTATATACAAAGAGTATTATTCTTCCTCCTAATGACATTTCATTTACTTAAGGGAAAAACCAATACTTACGTGGAACTTGAGCAATAGCATTTTCATCCAGCATCATTTCTGCAATTCCTTCCTGATTTACATCAATTTCATCTATGTATACCATTTCAGTTAGTGCTCGTGCCTTTAAAATCCAAGCTGCCTATAAGCGTGGATAAAATAAAGCATATATTAAGTAGTATTAGAAGTACTGGCTACAGAAGCTTTATTATTGTCTAAGTTTCCATTGGGCCTGTTTACCACTTAGTGCATTATATTAATTTAAATGGCTATGTCAAGAAACTAATAAAAGAAGGCAAGGTCATTACTAATCAATTGCCTAGTAAAAAAAAGTGTTGTAATTACCTGGTAGTCTTCTAACATGACTTTTTATAAGTAAAAGAAGATCTTTAGAGAAAATTTTACTAGAATAGTAATTTGAAAACAAATTAATAAAGCTATGACCACAATGCTCTTTCTGCCTTCCTCCTTCAGGACCAGAGTCCACCATGAAGACCTTCTTGATGGTTTAGCTCTAACCCTGCTTTTTGTGTGTTGAGTTTGAGAAGTTCTTTATAGGTCCTAGATATCAACCTTTTGTCTGTACTGTCATTTGCAAATATCTTCTCCCATTCCGTGGGTTGCCTCTTTGTTTTGTTGACTGTTTCCTTTGCTGTGCAGAAGCTTTTGATCTTGATGAAGTCCCAAAAGTTCATTTTCGCTTTTGTTTCCTTTGCCTTTGGAGACATATCTTGAAAGAAGTTGCTGTGGCTGATATCAAA
>PISX010017209.1:0-16593 GCA_004024625.1 Mellivora capensis | reverse complement strand
TATTTCTGTCCATATATAGCTGTCATATATAGCTGTCCAATTTTCCCAGCACCATTTATTGAAGAGACTGTCTTTTTTCCACTGTATACTTTTTCCTGCTTTGTCGAAAATTATTTGACCATAGAGTTGAGGGTCCATAACTGGTCTATGTGTCTGTTTTGATCCCAGTACCATGCTGTCTTGGTGATCACAGCTTTGTAGTAAAGCTTGAAATCAGGTAACGTGATGCCGCCAGTTTTATTTTTGTTTTTCAACATTTCCTTAGCAATTCGGCATCTCTTCTGATTCCATACAAATTTTAGGATTATTTGCTCCAGCTCTTTGAAAAATACCGGTGGAATTTTGATCGGAATGGCATTAAAAGTATAGATTGCTCTAGGCAGTACAGACCTACTTCCCTCTTGTCTTTCTCACAGAGCATTCTCTTTATACTCCTATTATATGTACTCACCATACTCGAGAAACTGTAATTATTGGGCATAGGTTAGCCCTCCCTTCCCCAGAACACAATCCTTTTTACCTTGTTCAGTTCTGAATTTTCCGTAATACCTACGGTTTTTGCACACATTGGTATTCCAAAAATGTTGACTTGAACTAAGATCAATTTCTCCCAATTCCCAATAACTAATCAACACAATCTTGGTTGCTTTGGGATATAGCCAGTAGAAAACCTGCTAGAAAGTAGGGGGGGGGGATAGAAAAGGCAATTAAAGAATCTGGAAAATATCAGCTTTGCTCTACCTTGAGAAATTAGATGTCAAGGTCTGCACAGTTAAATATCTTCTTAAACATTTAAAATGGCTTTATCAGAAATGTTGACCTTTCTGCTTCACTAGAGAATAGAAGCAAAGAGCAATAAAGCTTGTCCAGTGGAGGAGCTGGGAAGAAAGCAACTCTTGAGCAGAAGCCCTCTAATAGTACAGAGGAAGCAGCAGCATGGGAACTTGGGGGATGGTGTGAGGAGGGCTCACACATCAGGCTGTGAAGCAGGCTGAAGGAAGGCAAAGGGACAGAGGAACAGATGAGAGCTACAGAGGTCCGAAAAGTCCTCACGTCAAGAACCCAAGATGGGACGCCTGGGTGGCTCAGCTGGTTGAGCGGCTGCCTTCAGCTCAGGTCATGGTCCCAGCATCCTGGGATCAAGTCCCACATCGGGCTCCTTACTCGGTGGGGAGCCTGCTTCTCCCTCTGCCTCTGCCTGCCACTCTGTCTGCCTGTGCTTTCTCCCTCTCTCTCTGACAAATAAATAAATTTAAAATAATAATAATAATAATAATAAATA
Source organism: Mellivora capensis (assembly GCA_004024625.1). NCBI lineage: Eukaryota > Metazoa > Chordata > Mammalia > Carnivora > Mustelidae > Mellivora > Mellivora capensis. Next base: position 15,311 of record PISX010017209.1, on the reverse strand, counting down.
AAAAATAAAATTAAATTAAAAAAGAACCCAAGATGTATTCACTCATACACTCAGTCCACATCTACTGAACACCTCCTAGTTACATGGCATTGGGCTAGGTTCTGAAAAGGAAACACGAGAAGATTAAAACTTGGATCTTAATTTCCCTGAACACATCACCTATCTGAATTAAGTGTCAAGGCAAAGCAGTGCATGATAGGTGACAGGTTTGTGGAATAGAAAATAGTTTTATAGGAATTAAAAAGCAGAGATCCTTTTGTGGGCTAAAATAATTGGAATGCATATAGCAGACAAACATTTTTAAGGAAAGAAGAAAATCTTTATGCTTTCACTTTAATGGGAATAAGGAAGGCTGCCTTCATTGCATACTTAGGTTCCCAAAATGAAATTATATTTGGTTAGATAATTGGCTTTTTAGGCTTATACTTTCCTACTTTATTGGATTCTCATCAGATAACTTACAATAAAATGTTTCAACTGTGTGGATTTAATACAACTGAATGAGCAGAACACAGAATCAAAGAATTTGTAAAAAAAAAAAAATCAATTCCAATTGGAACTGCATCTAACTGTGGGAGCCACTAAAGTGTGGAAACAATTGGAGGTTTTCAATCCTCAAAGATCAAGGAAGGTTGGCAGATCTATACAAGTATGGTCAGGAAAGTCATCCCTCGCTTGAACTAATGGTTTAATTTAACTTCAAAGATGGAAATAAGTAATCCTGACTTATCTTGAGTCCCCATGGCTCATACTGCTCTGCAAGCATCTGATGGCTTTCATTTCTCAAGAGGGCGTTGCTTGTTCAGCAGTCTGGTGGACAGGAAGCACTGCAGCATTTTCTTTGAAACAGTAAAGCAAGATGTGGGCTCTGCTGGTTCACTCCCATATTACTAGGGAGCACCTGCTACCTACATGCCAGGTCCTGGGAACAGAGATGAGTAAACCACAGCTCTCCCAGTTCATATGAATTTCAGTGTTGTTGGAAAAGCACAATAATGAAAGTCTGGAGCATACTGTGGGAAGGCAGAGAGTGGCACCCAGTTGCCCGGAGGGTAGAGGAGGGTAGGAGAAAAGAGTTTGCTAGTGGCCAAGACTGGAAAGCATGTGATAGGCAAAGCAACGGGACCAGGACAGGCTAGCTTGAAGGCTCATGACAAGCTTAGCAAATCCAAATCAGTTGGTATATGGTTGAATCGGGTTCGTCTGAGACTGCAGTCAGAGAAGAAACTGGCGAAAAAGGCAAAGGGCTGATGATGGACCCTGGATGCCCCAGTGAGGTATATGGACTCTCATCCTGAAGAGGAGGAGTTCATGAGCTTCAAAACCATGACTTGGAGTCCCAGTCAAATCGACCTTCTAAAAGCCATGTTCTAATTATTATAGTGTCATTCATATATGGGCATTAATTATCCCTGCACATGTCTTTTTAACAATTTGCATGTACCTACTGTTACAGTCTACTCCATCATGCTTCCTGACATCCATCTACCTACTATTAAATATTAAGAAGGTGCAACTGTTTTTAACATTAGGCTAAGCAAAACAAAAGAAAGTAAATCCACTGTTCCCTCCCCACCAAATGAATAAATAAATGCTTCACATCTTTTTAAAAATGTGATTCCATAAGAATTCACTTTTTAAAAAAGGTAAAGAGATCTATGTTTATTTCAGTTTCTGGAAACTAATTCTTCAGAAGTAGAAATAATGATGGGAATCTTGTATATTTAAAGATCTATAATAAAATCTATTTAACCATTACTTAATTTTAAATTTCATCAGTATTTGAGAATATTAATCTTCCTGATTTTCCCTCTGTCCTAACAAAAATGACCTTGAAAATCACATACCACTGCTTGATTAAATATCAGAGTGTATTCAAAGAACTGTTCTTGGCAATGTGAACAATTCTTACGATTTTGATGAAAACAGCAGATGGGGCTTTGGCTTTAAAAAAAATTAAAAATTTTATTTTGGAAACAAGCCAAGTATGTTTTACAGCCCTAAAATCCTCTGTTTAAATTAAAAAAAAAAAAAAGTTCAAAACTAATCAGTGATTAAAGCAAACTGCATAACAAAGCATAATGGATGATCCCAAACTGCCCCTTGGATCTGAATAAAAACATAAATTGGTATTATCAGATAATGTTTAAATTGTTACTAAATGACAGGGTCATGTAGTAAATATACTTGAATACCCATCCATTGGAAGTACTGTGAAATCAACAAAAATCATAGACGTGTCGGAACTTTTCTCAAGGGAAAAGCACAGATTCTCCCAATCTAAGCAAGTAATCATCATGTCAGTTATGTCCTTCTTTGTGAAACATAATCCCATCTCATTCGCCTACTGAGGCAGTCTACAGGACATTACTCTTGAGGCAATAACATCAGGAAAGTAATGCTTTGCTTGTACTATCTTCTGTGAGGTTGATCCAATTTTAGTTATGAAAATAAACAAGGCGAAAACTCTAGTGAATGAGCAAAGCATGTTTAAGTTGTCCTGTTCCTTTTAATACAGAATTTGAGGCCTCTAGTTTAAGACATAAAAGAAACAATTTTGTTAGGTTATTATTAGAACAAGGCCACCAAAGAACAGTGTGTCTAACCTGATTGAGCCATCATAAGAATCAGTAACATTTGACATTCTGCCTACTCTATGAAAATGAAAAAACTGAGGCACAAAATATTGAATTGTTATTGTGAAGCGTCATTTATTTTGAAGTTGTAAAAATGTGCAAAGGAGGAAGGCAAAATGTGTGAATAATGAGCTCAAAAGAATCCTGTCAGACTTGTTCCCTTTTTATTCTTTTAGATCACTACCCAGTGGATAATTCAGTCTACAGTAACAGAACAGAAAAGCAATACTAAATTCAGATCCTTCATCAAGTTCCTGTGCTGGCTGGAAACTTTCAAATGCCATTTGCAGTTTTAAAACTATACAGTGCAAATTATTGGTGTTTTAATTTAATTTTAACAAAATCTTCCAAAATTGCTGAAAACAAAAAGCACATTACTTACTCTATTTATAATTAAGGTCCTTCTCAAACGAATTGTGCATATATTATGCAAAAAACAGTTTTGTATCATCTATCAATTTGGTAATCATGATTATGAACACTGCAGACAATGTTTAAATTCTTTTCAAGAACAGAGTGCTACCTTTTAACCCATTTACTCGCTTGTTTAATGCCACACAGACCTCTATCAGAGTACTTTGTATCTTGCTTTCTTCTACAAGTTTGGATGATTACTCACATGAGCCACATATGAGGTTCCAAACTGTTTATTTACCTAAAAACCACTGTTAGAATTCTCTGTCATGTGGTGGGGCAAACACCTGGAAATACTCAAGCTCTCTGATTTGTAGCACTTTCATCCCTTCACCTTATTCCCAGACCTACTAGAAACCCTCGGAGTTAAAAGCTTCACCTCCTCTCCTTCATTGGGTCTTATTCCGGACTCATTCACTGGGTCTTATCCAGTTAGCAGGTCTCTCTGGCCACCTCCTATCCCGCACTCATTCACTGGGTCTTATCCAGTTAGCAGGTCTCTCTGGCCACCTCCTATTCCGCAATGATTTGGTAGACATGGCTATCTGGCCAGTAGTGTTCCTTCCTTTCTTCCTCATGGTGGCAGGCACCGCTCTCTAAAATCAAGCCCTTCCCAAGCAGAGTTAGCCTAATCTTTACTCAAGACACTGTCCTATCCATCATGGTCTTTTTGGACACCTGGGGCTCTGCTGACTTCTTGGCTCGCTCGCTTTCTAAGTTCCTGATTCCCCTTGCCTCCTTCTCTAATTTTCACATCCTCTGGTCAATATTGGTCATTTCTATTTAAACTCCAAGTCTTAAGACCATAAGACTACTCATCCAAAAATGTTGGAAATATAATACTTTACATAAAAAGGTACAGAACGTCTGGTAGAGATGGCTAATTTTATAGCAGCACTAATAGATATGCAGCGAGTTTTCTAATCTATAGGACCAAGTAAGCAATTGAAATTATAGTATTCTCTAAACTAAAGGTTGCTAAACTAAACCTTTACCTGAGACACTGGCAATTCAGGATCTGGTTCCTGGAAAGCATTAAGAAGGTAGTAAACATTTTTAAGAAATACGGTTTCTAAAATAAAAAGTCTTAGTGACTAATTAGGTATGCGTAGGTGGACTCAAACTCATTCAATAAAAATTCAAATATTAACTTTAATCTTCCCCCACAACTGTTTTCAAGAGTTTTGGATATACTAATACTAATATTGGCATTAGTGTAAAACTAATATACACTGACAAGTGCTGAATTTTCTCCAAGTAGGAAATTCTAATTACTCTAACCTCATTTAAAGCACAGAGAAGTTATCTTAACTACTTATTTAATGAAAACACAAAATCTCAGAAATTACAATAATTTTACAACTATACCAAGGGAACATTTCTTTATACTCAAAAATAAGTTCATGGTGGTTAAAACATTCAGACTTTAATCACTTGGGGAGGAGGAAGAAAATCCACATACTATAAACCCTTCTGCTCCACATATAAATAATGGGATTAGTGCCTGAAGATAAAAAATTAATTCTCACTGTAATGTACTCTGAGAAATGTTTATAAATAGACTATGTCACATATATTAGTGTCAGGTGCTAATAAGCTCAGGGTTTTTTCTGTTCAAACTAAATAGAAATCCACCGGGAAGAAGTCAGAGTTGTAACAAATGTATTTAACAAAACATCTACATTTATTTATCTACAGTTAGCAACCTGCACTGAACACTCAGTTGGCAGCATGTTTTATTAGGGAAGCTACTAAGAAACAAAATAGAGAAAGAAAAAAAAAGATCCCTCCTTGCCTTGCTTTCTATAGCTCTAAAACCCAAGGAGAATACCCTAAATATTTTTTTAAGAATATATTATGCACACAAGCAATGTGTAAGCCATCTGGTCACCATACAAAGATAAGCAATTTCTGTAGCATGACACCCAGTAGGAACATGAGAGGCACAGGTTAAGCTAGGCTAGAAAAGCAAAGGCCTCAGAGGATGGGATTTAGAGAATATTTGGAAAGCAGCTGAACCAAACACAAAACAGCAACTAAGAATACATAGCAATTGGAGGTTTTCTTTTTCTTTTTTTTTTCTTTTTTTTTTGCAATTGGAGGTTTTCAATTCCAGTGTGTATAAGGAAGATCTGGAAAAGTACAGATTGCTTAGAACTCACAGTCCATACTTAAAACATACTGATACAGGCAATGAGATGACAGAAGACATAACCCTGTCTATTCTTTCTTGTTTATTTGTGGACATGTCTGTATGACATATGTCTCTCATTTAAGTCTCGTAACAACCACCGGAGGGAGGCAGGTCAATGTTCTTATCCATTTGACAGATCAGGAAACCTGTTCAGAGAGGTCATATAATTTGCTCAAGGTCACACAAGGAAGCCAGAGCTCTTCCTTGCCAGTGTATCTTGGAGATTAAAAAATGAGTTGGACATAATAAGGCAGGGCTGAAGTATAAAGTGTAGGAGAGTACAAGATAAGTCCATATAGAAAGGGGAGAAAACATTAACCGGAGGTGACTGCAGATAATACTTGGAAAGGAAAACAAAACAGGTATAAGAGCTGGAAGCCTCTAATCGTTAAGTAAAAGCTGAATGCCTGTTATTCTGCCACGGGCAAGAAGATGCTTCCAATGGCCCAGATTCAAACCACCAGCTCAGACTTGGTGTTCTGTTCACTGATAAAGGTCTTTGTGCTCCCTGGGGTTCTTCTGCTCCACAGGAACACATCTGTGACTTACCACACAGGTAAAGCATGTGGGGAAATGACAAACAATAAGAGGGTCAGAGAAGACGATGAGAGGCCTAGAGGATGGGAAGGTGGACAGATAGGTGAGGTTGCTTAGACAGGAGGAGAAAGAAAGAACCAGGAGTGAGGCAGAGAACATGTTAGTCCCACAGCATGCCCCTGACATAGCTGGTCCCTTGGGTAAGTGCTGAAAACATTCTATGAGGAAGGCACCCAGAGTTATATACCTTGCAGTAAAATGTATCAAATTTAAGTTAGGGGCCAGTTAGATATGATTAGAGGGAGAGGGGGAAAAACAGAATACATGGGAGATAAGAAGGGAGTCAGAGAAAAGGGAAGGATATTATTCTGGAAATTACTGAGTACCAGGGATCTATGAACTATATTCAACATCACTTTGTCATCAATTTCACTGAACACTTTCCTCACAGATGCATTCCAGGTTACCAACAATCCCTTCTGAAAAATATCAATGACATTGATCCTGCATGGAAATTGCATGAATCCTGCATGGAAATCTCTCTAGCTATCTAGAGACAATAGCAGCTAATATTTGTGATCACTTACCATATTTTAATGAACTTAACCCTCACAACAACCCTTTGAGGCATATTATCATCTCCATTTTACAGATGAGAAAACCCTCTCTATATAGGCAGTGTAGAGGCAGTATTTGAACCCTGCCTCTGGCTCAAGAGCCTGAACTTTGCTGAGTATGTGAGATCATAGCAAGGCATGAAAGCTGGCTACTATATGGTGAGGGAGACCAAGGCTGGGTATGGCTGGTCTGGACTGGAGATCCATCAGGAGTAGCAGGACTAAGAAGGAAGAGTCAGGATTTTTAAATTTAGAGATAGGGCAAAAAAAAAATTTTTTTTAATCACTGGAACTTTCATCTGTGGGTCTCTCAATTAGAGTCTGTTATTTAAATTAATCCATCCAAATAGGGAACCACAAGTCAGGTTCATTTGGTCTAGCAGATTATTTCCATGGGCATCAACACAGTTGACGCTAGGGGAACCTGGGTGGCTCAGTCAGTTAAGTGTCCAACTCTTTTTTTTTTTTTTTATTTTTCTAAGTATCTAACTTGATTTCGGCTCAGGTCATGATCTAAGGGTTATGAGATCAGCCCCTGTGTCAGGCTCCCCTTGTCAGGCTCCATGCTAGTGCCTGCTAGAGCCTGCTTAAGATTCTCCCTCTCACAATGGACTCCGGGAAAATAAACCAAGGGTTATAGAAGGGAGGGGGGTGGGGGATGGATGAGCCTGGTGGTGGGTATTAAGGAGGGCATGGATTGAATAGAGCACTGTGTGTTACACACAAACAATGAATCATGGAACACTACATAAAAAAACGAATGACTAACACAACACAATTTAAAAAAAAAGAAAGAAAAAAAAATATTCCCCCTCCCTCTCCCCCATCAACTTTCTCTCTCTTTCTCTTTCTCCTCTCCCTCTCTCCCTCTCTTAAGAAAAAAAAAGAAGAAGAAGAAGAAGAATCATCATCATCACCAGGCCTAACCCTAGAGTCAAAAGAGCTGGGCTTGATCCTCAGGGAGCACTTAGCTGCATGACCTTGAACAAATCATACAACCTCTGTAACCTAGTCCTCCTCTTGAATTGGAGCACTAGGGTCTATAGGGGGGTTTTAAAAAGAAAAGCTTGCATTTTTAAGAATATTTCATAATTTTCAGAGTCTTTTCACATATGCTATCACAGTTAATGAAATGTAAGGTGCTATCACTTTCAATAAGAAATATCAGTCACATAAACAATTCTGTAATAAATAGAAAGGCACCAAACTCGCTAGTACTTCCCTTTTCAGAACGCAGAACTAACTCCCAGTTGTGGCACAACAAATTAAGACTTCCCTTTGACTCTCCTTCAAAGTGAGTGAGAGGACAGGGAGCAGTGACACTGCCTAGAACCAGCAAATACTCGTTAGCATCAACTTCAATTCACATCAGTTTGCTTCCTTCCTTCCTCCCCAGGGTAAGGCTTTCTCTCTTAGGGTGTTGCTATTACTTCAGGGAATCAAATCTCTAGCTAATTCTGAATGTGACTTCTTAATTGCCACCAATACTTACTCTGGCTAATGAGTCTGACCCAGCTCTGTTCTGAAACTACTGAGACGTTATTCAGAAGGTAGCAGTAACAAGGAGGAGAAAAAAAAAAAAAAAAGTAAGAGAACAGAGAAATGGATGGATGTCAGAAGGTTTGGGGAGATCTAGGGACCAAGCAGCCAAGTAGGAATGTAAATCTATAATTCAGCGGGAATACAAATTCATAAAATGAACTGCTCCACAGAGTATAAGAATCAAAAGATTAAGTTTGGCTGAGTCTCCACGGCCCCAAAGAGGAAATAAATTAGATAATCATACAGAAAGATGGCTTTGTTTTGTTTTGTTTTGCTTGGAGCACCAGATCATTATCTCAATCAACTACTAAGATGTAGCTCACTGGGGACCCCTGGTTCCATGTCTTTCCTCTAAGTCAGTGGCTTTCAGCCTTTTCTCTATCTCCAAATCATTTACAATAATCCCCTCTCTGTAACATCTCTCATTATAAGTAGAGATTGGGGAGGAGAATGTGAATTCCCATTCAAAGCCAACACTCCCACTCCCAGAATCACTGATTTTAATAATTTGAAAATCTATCAGAAATCTACCCTATAATAAAAGCATACTGTCTTTTAAAAACCTCACTGCCTGAAAAATCTGCATGTTTTATGAACTGTTTAATTATAATGGAGCTAAAAAAAAAAAATTGGGGCTGGTTTTAAAGCCATGCATCTGACATATGGAACACAAAGAACAGTAATCAGATTAAGCAACTAATCAGGATGATGGACAGGAGCGTTCCCTCTGGGTCACATTGCTGTGTGGAAGGAAGACTGTTTTGTACTTCTCCCTTTTGTATCTTACAACTTACAACTACTTGTTCAATCATGATTGAAAGAACACTTTGAAAAAAGATAGTACCTCTCTATGAATTTCTTGTTCTTACTGTATTTTATCAAGCAGGGAAGCTACAATAAATTAACCAGTTATCTTTCTTTCTTTATTCCCAAGAGATCAGAACCTTAAAGTCATGCTTACAGACCCTGCCTTCTTATTTCTCACTATTCTGTACCTGGGAAAAACAGTTCACAATCCATCTTCAAGAACCTCGCCCCATTACCAAATACCATGTTCTTATAGTCAACCTATCCTTCAGTCCTTTTGTGTCCAAATAAAAATGTATTACTCTAAGGAAACATGCTATTCATGCTATACCTCCCTGACCAGGCTAACTACCCTGACTTTGGCAAGGATCAAAATTAAATAAAATCCAGATGTCCTAATGGAAAGGACAAGGCACAACTTAAATATTTTTTATAATAATATACCAAAATTGTATCTTTTAAAGGAGGAATAAAAGGAATAGTCTCAGAGGTGGGCTTATCCTAAAAGGCTAATGTATTGGGACCAAAATGGGATTTTTGAGAAGCTCCCTGGACCAGCTTAAAGAAAGATGAACAAATAACAAATCACTTTAAAAAGGTTCTCCTCACCTGGGACAAAAATAAGCAAACCAGGGCGCCTGGGTGGCTCAGTGGGTTAAGCCTCTGCCTTCGGCTCAGGTCATGATCTCAGGGTCCTGGGATTGAGTCCCGCATTGGGCTCTCTGCTCAGCAGAGAGCCTGCTCCCCCCCTCCCCCGCCTGCCTCTCTGCCTACTTGTGATCCTTCTCTGTGTGTCAAATAAATAAATAAAATCTTAAAAAAAATAAATGAGCAAATCAACAGTGAAAAATAACATCCCAAACAAAAGCTATTTTTGTCTTAGGAGGGGGTGGGGAGGAGAGCAAAACTGAATCCATTTGGCACACAGAAAAAATATTTTAACTTCCTTGCTCTTCCGTGTGTCCAGACACTTCTTCAAAGTCATTCATTTGTACTAAAATCAGTTTGGTGGCACAGGAATGATAATTCAAAGAGCTGTGGGGGGAAAATACTCTAAAATGTAGAAGCCTAAAAAAAAAAAAAGCCCATGAGGCTAAACGAACATGTGAAGATAAATCAGCTAACTGCGGAGCTAAGGACCATCTGCTTGTGCTCTGATCACATTTCTGTTAGCTTTTCATAGATTGGTAGTCTTGCCATCATTTAACTTCCTTCACTGAAACAATAAGAGCATTATAAGAAATGCCAGTGATGATAACTACTATCAAAAACACTCTCTTGGAGGAATCTAGGAAGAATTTTCTTAACTGATTAAAAAACAATAAGGTGGGAGCGCCTGGGTGGCTCAATAGTTTGGGTGCCTGCCTTTGGCTCAGGTCATGATCTCGGGGTCCTGGGATCAAGCCCCACATCAGGCTCCCTGCTCACTGGGGAGTCTGCTTCTCCTTCTCCCTCTGCCCTCTCCACCCCCACTGTGCCCAGGCTCGCTCTCTCTCAAATAAATCAATAAAACCTTTAAAAATTATAATAAAAAATAACAAGGTGTACAACATGTTCACTTGCTACATTTATATATTGTAAGATGATTGCCATTATGATGATAGTTACCACCTCTTTCACATCTGACATATGGAACACATCTGACATATGGAACAGAATCACATAATTACCATTTCTATTTTGTGGTGGGAATAATAAAAACAAACAAAAAAAAAACAAATCAAGAAATGAGTTAAGAAGGTCCATAATGCAATTACATTTATTTGAAAAGGTAAATACATGTTTAGGAACCTATGAGGGTGGAAGGACACAGAAGTCCTCAGGCAACTAAGATGATCTTTGTAAACAGAAGGGAAGGTGGTACACATGGATAATGCCATCAAAATACACAGGGATGCCTATCTGGCTCAGTCAGAAGAGCATGCAACTCTTGATCTTGGGGTTGTAGGTTCGAGTCCCGCATTGGGTGTGAGATTCCTTAACAATAAAATCTTTAAAACACACACACACACACACACACACACATGAATACGATCAATACACTCATTCAGCAGATACATAATGAGAGCCCCTGTGTAGCAGACTCTGTGCCATACCCATATAGACATGCCATCCTGGATTCATGCTGTAAGGAAAGAAGTCAAACTCTCACTCTTTGCAGATGATATGATACTATACGTGGAAAACCGAAAAGACTCCACTTCTGCTAGAACTTGTACAGGAATTCAGTAAAGTGTCAGGATATAAAATCAACACAGAGAAATCGGTTGCATTTCTATACACCAATAAGACAGAAGAAAGAGAAATTAAGGAGTCAATCCCATTTACAGTTGCCCCCAAGCCATAAGATACCTAGGAATAAACCTAACCAAAGAGGCAAAGAATCTGTACTCAGAAAACTACAAAGTACTCATGAAAGAAATTGAGGAAGACACAAAGAAATGGAAAATGTTCCATGCTCATGGATTGGAAGAACAAATATTGTGAAAATGTCTATGCTACCTAAAGCAATCTACACATTTAATGCAATCCCTATCAAAATCCCATACATTTTTTTCAAAGAAATGGAACAAATAACCCTAAAATTTATATGGAACCAGAAAAGACCTTGAATAGCCAGAGGAATATTGAAAAAGAAAGCCAAAGTTGGTGGCATCATAATTCCTGACTTCAAGCTCTACTACAAAGCTGTCATCATCAAGACAGTAGTGGCACAAAAACAGACACATAGATCAATGGAACAGAATAGAAAGCCCAGAAATAGAAATAGAAATAGAAAGCCCTCAACTCTATGGTCAACTAATCTTCGATAAAGCAGGAAAGAATGTCCAATGGAAAAAAGTCTCTTCAACAAATGGTGTTGAGACAATTGGATGGCCACATGCAGAAAAATGCACTGGATCATTTCCTTAACACCACACACGAAAATAGACTCAAAATGAATGAAGGACCCCAATGTGAGAAAGGAATCCATCAAAATCCTTGAGGAGAACACAGGCAGCAACCTCTTTGACCTCAGCTGCAGCAGCTTCTTCCTAGAAACATAGCCAAAGGGAAGGGAAGCAAGGGCAAAAATGAACTATTGGGATTTCATCAAGATCAAAAGCTTTTGTACAGCAAAGGAAACAGTTAATAAAACCAAAAGACAACAGACAGAATGGGAGAAGATATTTGCAAACAACATATCAGATAAAAGGCTAGTATCTAAAATCTATAAAGAACTTATCAAACTCAACACCCAAAGAACAAATAATCCAATCAAGAAATGGGCAGAGGACATGAACAGACATTTCTGCAAAGAAGACATCCAAAAAAAAAAAGAAGAAGGAGAAAAAGAAGAATGAGGAGAAGGAGAAGGAGAAGAAGAAGAAGAAGAAGAAGAAGAAGAAGATATCCAGATGGCCAAGAGACACATGAAAAAGTGCTCCACATCACCTGGCATCAGGGAAATACAAATCAAAACCACAATGAGATACCACATCACACCAGTCAGAATGGCTAAAATTAACAAGTCAGGAAATGACAGATGCTGGCAAGGATGCAGAGAAAGGGGAACCCTCCTACACTGTTGGTGGGAATGCAAGCTGCTGCAACTACTCTGGAAAACAGTATGGAGATTCCTCAAAAAGTTGAAAATAGAGCTACCCTACGACCCAGCAATCGCACGACTGGGTATTTGTCCTAAAGATAGAAATGTAGTGATTTGAAAGGGCACATGCAACTGAATGTTTATAGCAGCAATGTCCACAACAGCCAAACTATGGAAAGAGCCTAGATGTCCATCAACAGATGAATGGATAAAGAAGATGTGGTATATATATATACAATGGAATACTATGCAGCCATCAAAAGAAATGAACTCTTGCCATTTGCAACGACATAGATAGAACTAGAGGGTATTATGCTGAGTGAAGTAAGTCAATCAGAGAAAGACAATTATCATATGATCTCCCTGATATGAGGAAGTTGAGAGGCAATGTGGGGGATTGGGGGGGTAGGGAAGGAAAAAAATGAAACAAGATGGGATCAGGAGGGAGACAAACCATAAGAGACTCTTAATCTCACAAAACAAACTGAGCGTTGCTGTGGGCAGCGGGGTAGGGAGAGGGTGGTTGGGTTATAGACATTGGGGAAGGTATGTGCTATGGTGAGTGCTGTGAAGTGTGTAAACCTGGCGATTCACAGACCTGTACCCCTGGGGCTAATAATACATTATTTGTTAATTAAAAAATTCAAAAAAATAGAAATAAGAAAAAGGCAAGATTTCTACATACTGGGAGAGACCATACCAGGAAATATTTCCAAAATGAAATAACAAATGGGCACAAAATACACAAATCCGTGCTAAGAAAAGCACACAGTAAAGGAACTCTCAAGCACTGTTGGTGGGAATATAAGTTGATGCAGCCACTGTGGAAACAGCATAGAGGTTCCTTAAAAAATTAAAAATAGAAATACTATACAATCCAGTAATTCCACTACTGGGTCTTTAACCAAAGAAAACAAAAACACTAATTTGAAAAGATATATGCACCCCTGTGTTTCTTGCAGCATTATTTACAATACCCATGGTATAGAAGCAACTCTATCCATAACCACAGATAAAGAAGATGAGTATGTGTGTACCATGGAATATTACACAGTCATAAAAAAAGAATAAGATCTTGCCATTTGTAGCAACATGTATGGACCCTAGAGGGTATTCTGCTAAGTGAAATGAATCGGGCAGAAAAACACAAATATTGGGACCCCTGGGTGGCTCAGTTGGTTAAGCGGCTGCCTTCAGCTCAGGTCATGATCCCAGCGTCCTGGGATCGAGTCCCGCATTGGGCTCCTTGCTTGGCAGGGAGCCTGCTTCTCCCTCTGCCTCTGCCTGCCACTCTGTCTGCCTGTGCTCGCTCTCTCTGACAAATAAATAAATAAAAATCTTTAAAAAAAATTTTTTTAAATATTTTTAAAAAACCACAAATACCGTATGATTTCATTTAAAACAAAATAAACAAAAGCAGAAACAGATTCAAATACAGAGAACAAACTGATGGTTGCTAGAGGGGAGGAGTGCAGGGAGTGGGCAAAATGGGTGACAGGGGGCACCTGGGTGGCTCAGTGGATTAAGCCTCTGCCTTCGGCTCAGGTCATGATCTCAGGGTCCTGGGATCAAGCCCCGAATTGGGCTCTCTGCTCAGCAGGGAGCCTGCTTCCTCCTCTCTCTCTGCCTGCTTCTCTGCCTACTTGTGATCTCTGTCTGTAAATAAATAAATAAAATCTTTTAAAAAAAAGGGTGACAGGGAGTGTAAGATAGAGGCTTCTAGTTATGAAATGAATAGGTCATGGGAATAAAAGGTACAGCATAGGGAATACAGTCAATGATATTGTAATAGCATGGAATGGTGAGATGGTAGCTACACTTGGGGTGAGCACAGCATAATATAGAAAAGTTGAATCACTATGTTGTACACCTGAAACTAATGTACCATTACATGTTGACTATACTCAAATTAAAAACTTAAAAATAATTACTTAAAAAAGAAAAGCATACAATGGAAAAACACAGTGCTCAAAGGTTGAGTCAAAAAATAACTAACATGAGTGAACCTTATAAACTTTTCAACAGCCCTATCAAGCTATCAAAAGCCCAATTTGGTAAGGTAAATTTCTATTCCTGATGAAATACTGCATTTTCTGCCAATATATATAGTTCTTACTTAACTAAACTACCTCAGCAAGACAAATAAAAAGGATTACAAAGGAAAGGAATATCATCAATTTCTTCTAGATCTGGTACTGATTCTGCTAGGCCTACTCTGGTATTTACAGGAGCTGAACATATCAACCCCTGCTCAAAACAAGAAAATACTAACAAAGAGTAACATTTTTTTTTAAGATTTTATTTATTTATTTGACAGATAGAGATCACAAGTAGGCAGAGAGAGAGAGAGAGGAGGAAGCAGGCTCCCCGCCGAGCAGAGAGCCCAACGCGGGGCTCGATCCCAGGACCCTGAGATCATGACCTGAGCCGAAGGCAGAGGCTTTAACCCACTGAGCCATCCAGGTGCCCCAAGAGTAACATTTTTTCAATGTCTGTGGTATTAGACATTAACTACATCACATTATAGACTATTCTTTCAAATCCACAATAAATAGGCCAATAGAATAGGCCAAGGCCTAACAAGACTTACTACCCTAATGATCTTAACCATGTCAATGGTTAACCAATGCAAACACCAATATTTCCCTATATAAACCTGTGTCTTTTTCTTCATTATCATTATCAAAAATCACAGTTCTACCAAATATACTTTGTAACAAGTCTCTAATCCACCAAGAGGGCCCATGAGGTCTAATGAGAGCGTACAAGAAACCACATAAAAAGAAATTAAAGGCATCCAAATCGGCAAAGAAGAAGTCAAACTATCACTCTTTGCAGATGATATGATACTCTATGTGGAAAACCCAAAAGACTCCACCCCAAAGCTGCTAGAACTCGTACAGGAATTTAGTAAAGTGTCAGGATATAAAATCAATGCACAGAAATCAGTTGCATTTCTCTACACCAACAACAAG